>OX638368.1:75114370-75369708 GCA_951812925.1 Calliopum simillimum
AAATGCGACTTAAGTGATCATGTGATAATTTATGCTTCTTTCAATTTTGTTACGAATTGCAATAGGAATGATGTGCTAGCTTTAAGGAGAATCAATTACCCATCAATAAACCGTGAAATTCAAGCTTTTGTCTCAACAGCGGACAATACAGTTGTGAACTGTGACCTTCTAGTCAATTCCTTGTCTTCAATAGTTAAAAGAAACACGCTACTTAGTCAAGTTAAAGTTAACAAAAATAAAAGGCTACCTCCTTGGGTCGATGGTTTTCTTGAAGAAGTGATTGCAATCAAGAACGAATATTGGTACAATTTCAAAAAAAAAAACAAAAACAACCCCTCGTGTCTTGATAACTTTAAAAGACTGAATGCAATCATTAAACCTCTTTTGAAAGAGAAGCGCTCAAATTACTTACGTAATGATATAGAAAAATGTGTTGGAGATTCAAAAAAGATCTGGAAGTGTTAATTCTTTATTTAAAGAAAATACCAAAAAACTTATCCTATATATGAGAATAATGTACTTGGTGATCTTGCCATTGCTAATAAATTTGATGATTTTTTCAGTTCCATTGGCCAATCAATGTCGCAATCATTTGTTTGTTTCCCTTGGGATGACATAAATTTTTTTCAATCTCTTAATCCTATGGCTCAGACTAGGTCCTTTGTTTTGTCAAGGGTCCTCGGTATTGGACGTGGAAAGGGTTATATCTGCTCTAAACAATAAAACATCTTCTGGTTGGTGTCTCGAGCATTATTTTCAAAAATTGTAAGCATGAACTTTCGCCAATAATCTGCAATGTTTTTAACCCTTTAACTGTTTAATTTTGTTTCAAAAAACTTTTTCTGCCAGCTTAGTTATTTTCCAAATATTCTAAAATATATTTTAAAAGATCTTTATTTTCCCTTTTCAGGAAAAAGAATTACAGCTGATTCGTTTAATAATAATACGAATGTGATTTTTTTATCTTCACGACGAGTATACCCGACATAATGCGAAAAATTTTCATTTCGCTCTGACGAGTATACTCGACATAAACAGTTAAAGGGTTAATATTTTAATATAGTAATTGACTCTGGCTCCTACCCGGACCCCTTGAAAATTCAAGCTGTGACTCCAGTCTTTAAGCTCGGCAAAAAAAGTAACCCGGATCACTATCGTCCAATATCAGTGCCTCCAACTCTGAATAAGATTTTTGAAAGGCTCTTGTATAACCAAATCTACAGCTATGTCATGGAACAAAATCATCTATATGAACACCAATATAGATTTCTCAGAGGATTGGGTACTCAGACAGCTCTTATTGAACTGGTCGACCTTGTCTGTAAAAACATTGCTAGGAACAAGTTGGTGGGTGGAATGTTTCTTGATCCAAGCAAGGCGTTCGATTCGATTGATCACGATATTCTCCTGGAAAGGGAGACGTGGAAAGGGTTATATCTGCTCTAAACAATAAAACATCTTCTGGTTGGTGTCTCGAGCATTATTTTCAAAAATTGTAAGCATGAACTTTGCCAATAATCTGCAATGTTTTTAATATATTAATATAGTAATTGACTCTGGCTCCTACCCGGACCCCTTGAAAATTCAAGCTGTGACTCCAGTCTTTACGCGCGGCAAAAAAAGTAACCCGGATCACTATCGTCCAATGTCAATGCCTCCAACTCTGAATAAGATTTTTGAAAGGCTCTTGTATAACCAAATCTACAGCTATGTCATGGAACAAAATCATCTATATGAACACCAATATGGATTTCTCAGAGGATTGGGTACTCAGACAGCTCTTATTGAACTGGTCGACCTTGTCTGTAAAAACATTACTAGGAACAAGTTGGTGGGTGGAATGTTTCTTGATCTAAGCAAGGCGTTCGATTCGATTGATCACGATATTCTCCTGGAAAAATGAAAGTACTATGAGTTTTCTATAAGTTCGATTAGTTTAATTAAGAGTTATTTGAGTAACCGGAATTGAATTGAATGAGTTTCGATTGAATAAATTGCATCTTAATGTAAATAAAACAAATGTTATTTGCTTCCGCAGCAAACGGATGTTAGTGACTAGTCTTGATATTCTCCATAATGGAGTCACAATAAGTGAGGTAAATTGCATTAAATTTCTGGGCGTCAAAATTGATTGCTTCTTGAGCTGGCATAATCATATTGATCTTGTAGAACATAAATTGGCCATGGTCAATGGGTTACTTTACAAAGTCAGGCATAAGCTTTCGACGGACTTCGTTGACTTATTTTGGTCTCGCGCATTGTCACATCACGTATGCAGCTGGCACATGGGGTTCTTCTCCAATATAAATAGAATTCAGGTGATACAAAACAGAATGCTTAAAAACGTCTTTAATTTACATTATCGCTATCACTCCGTGGATATATTCTTGAACTTTCGTATCTTACCAGTGAAGCAGATTTATAAATATCAATTACTTTGCTATATTCACAAAATAACAAAAAACTTAATCCCCAACACTGTGCAAATTGGAAGCTTTCAACACTCTTACAATACAAGAAACAGAGATAACCTGGTTGTCTCTCGTGCGTTTAATATGATATCATCTCAAAACATTTCCCATAACAGTGTAATTTATTATAATGAGCTTGATAGATCCTTAAAGGGCTTAGAAAATATGGTGATATTTAAAAAAAAGACTGAAAGAATTTTTATTAGATAGAAATAGACTAATAGCTTTATTCTGAAGTATTGAATTGTATCTTATTTAACTTATTAAGATAAAACATACATATGTATTAGGGTGGGCCAAATTGTATGGATGAAATTTTGTCGACCTCGGCTACCCCCCTATATGAAAGTTCATTCAATTCTATGAATATTTGCCCAAGGAACCATATCTCTGCGTTCAACTTTAGTTCGGCGCATTTTTGATCGAAAATTTTACCTTTTATGAATATTTTTTTTATTTTCATACAAAATTTTTAAAATTTTTATAAAGACAAAAGTAATGTCATTATATTATTTGGCTGGTATTCTGTCAGTAATCAATTAAATTAAGTTCTGTTCTGGAATTGATCCTATTTATTTAAAAAAGTGATATGGGTCAAATAGCCGATTATTATGACCGACTTTCAAAATAAACGATTCATATTTTTGGATGAATTTTTTCAAACAAGACACCAACCTAGGCTGAAAGTTCATTCAATTCTATGAATATTTGCCCAAGGAACCATACCTCTACGTTCAACTTTAGTTCGGCGCATTTTCGATTGAAAATTTAACCTTGCGTTTAATATTTATTTTTATGCTTAATTTTCAAATTCTCATAGAGACAAAAGTAATATCATAATATGTTTTGGCTGGTATTCTGTCAGTATTCAATAAAATTGGGTTCTGCTTTTACGAAAAGTTTACCTGATAGCGTGAAATTGATTATATTTATTCCAAAAATTATATCGGTCAAATAACCGTGTAAAATATGAATCGTTTATTTCAAATCGGTTATTTGACCGATACAATTTTTTGGAATAAATATAATCAATTTCACGCTATCAGGTAAACTTTTCGTAAAAACAGAACCCAGTTTTATTGAATACTGACAGAATGCGAGCCAAAACATATTATGATATTACTTTTGTCTCTATGAGAATTTTGAAAATTAAGCATAAAAATAAATATTATACGCAAGGTAAAATTTTCAATCGAAAATGCGCCGAACTAAAGTTGAACGTGGAGGTATGGTTCCTTGCGCAAATATTCATAGAATTGAATGAACTTTCAGCCTAGGTTGGTGTCTTGTTTGAAAAAATTCATCCAAAAATATGAACCGTTTATTTTGAAAGTCGGTCATAATAATCGGCTATTTGACCCATATCACTTTTTTAAATAAATAGCATCAATTCCACACTATCAAGTGAATTTTTTATGTAAACAGAACCCAATTTAATTGATTACTGACAGAATACTAGCCAAATAATATAATGACATTACTTTTGTCTTTATAAAAATTTTTAAAATTTTGTATGAAAATAAAAAAAATATTCATAAAAGGAAAAATTTTCGATCAAAAATGCGCCGAACTAAAGTTGAACGCAGAGGTATAGTTCCTAGGGCAAATATCCATAGAATTGAATGAACTTTCTCATAGGGGGGTAGCCGAGATCAGTTTTCAAATCGGCCCACCCTAATATGTATATAATAATAGCTCAATTTTATATTTAGTTGTCAGCATTTTTTAGTTCATAAGACCTTTTGGTAGAACTACTGTAAATATTTAAAATTGAATTATTGTAGGGGTGACTGGGGCACATTTGACACTAAATTTTCAAAGACTTGTATCTTTGAAAATTATTACACGATCTTAATACTCTTTACTGTTTCTGAAACATTGATTATTTAAGATGAAAACCAAGAAAAAAAAATTTCAAAAAAACTGCATTAAGAGTCCTTTTTTAAATTTTTTCAAAAAAAGTAATTTTGTCAAATGTGCCCCAGGTACGGGGCACATTTGACATTGCAATGGGCACATTTGACACTCACAAAAATAACACAGAAACATTAAACAAAACATTCATACATATATTTTTTTCATATAAATACATATTATAAGTATGTATGTACTAACGAAGACTTATTTTATATATTAGTGTCAGAAGTCGATGTCAAATACGTATTTAGTGCATGAACGTGAAGTTGAGGCTGGATTTGATGGAGTTGGTAATTTAAACTCAATTACACTCTTTAAAGTCAGGCAAACATCTTCCACTTCCGGTTTAATGAAAACCCAATTCAATGGTGAAACTCTTCTCAAATAACTGATCTTGTATCAAGTATAGCTAATTACTTCTACAATATCTCCCACATAAAAAATGGGTTTTTGGATTTTTTGCCAAATTTCCCAAGGACAATATATAAGTATAAAGTACAATTTCCAACAACACCCCTAATGAGAACATCAACATAAAATGTTATGTAGGTAAGAGCCAGTTTGATGGAAATTTCTTTGGTCTGGATTTTAGGTAACACCATCGTCAAGATATCTGCAGCGCTTTCACATGATGGTGGGGAATACTTCCAGTCAATTTGATAATTATTAAAAACTTCGCATACATGATGAACTTTGATGTCAATATGTTTACTTCGGGAATTCATCCATCCAGATTTTCAAATTAAAATAAGTGGTAGAGGTCCTGGAAAGCACCTATTCAAAAATCTTGAATTGTAGATAAAACAAAGGTAACAAATTATATCAACTGAAATGGATTCTGTGTCGGAAGTCGGAGTTTCTCTCTGGTTTCCGATATTAGAAATAGCGTATTTAACTTTTTTTTCATCGCCATCGCGTCTGTTCGTCTTCATTTTATAATGGTATACCATATCTTTAAAAAGATAACACTAGAAAATCTTCTAAAATACACAAACACATATGTCTGGACGAACGTCAAATGTGCCCCATCGACAAAAGTCAAATGTGCCCCAATATCTCTTGAAGAATTAAAAATATTTTAAAATTTAAACTATTTGACCTTGATAAAAAACACTTTTATTCCATTAATTGTAAAGGTTAGTGCTACCAAATTTTTCTTACTTACTTCTAAAAAACAATACAACTTTATTTGCAAAACCCTTACGAACAAGATGTCGAAAATTACAAAAAAATACACAAAAAGTTAAAAAAGTGTATTAGCGCGAGAGAAGTTGAACGAGAACTACCAAAGTTCATTACGTTGCTTCCACTCTAATTAGTTATGTTTCTGCATTTCAGGTTTTTGGTTCGAAAGGCGTGTTCACACCGAAAATGGCAAAGTCAAATGTGCCCCGGTGTCAAATGTACCCCAGCTTACCCTATATATACAGACATAAAAAAAAAAAAAAAAAAAAAAAACCTACAGGCGGTTCCAAGCTAAAGCTAAACTATACTAATAAATTCTTTTTGGACAAAAAGTGTAAAATTGGAGAAAACTAGGTTTTTTTTTTTGTAAATTTTTGTCTTATGTGTCTTTGCGTTTTATAGGGCAGTTTATAAACAAAAACAGTTTTTTTTAAAAATTATGGTCACAAACGTGGCACTCGGCACTCGCAGGTAGAACATTTTATTTTATGCATGAAACAATTTTTTTGTAGGATTTGCATACATGACCCCAAATTCTTTCGGAAAAATCTTGAACTCAAACGCGTGCTTAACAATGAGCGATAAACTACAAAAATGTCACAAACGTGGCGCATCAAAAATGTCACAAACGTGGCACTTTTTATCAGATTGCAAAAAAACATATTTTCATATAAAATTGAGTATACAGATGTTTAGCTGAAGGCTATTAATTATGTTTTTAATACAAAAATTTTTCTACACCATCAGAATCCTGAGTTATCCTTGCTGAGTTCTACTTATTGTTTTTTTTGTGTTATAGCTATAAGTAGATGTCGAAACTGTGATTTTTTCACTTTTGAGCAAGGATAACTAAGGATACTGATGTAATAGAAAAAAATCAAGATCAGATTCGTAATTAGGAGATCCTAATCCACCATAACGACTATTAAAACAGAGGAAAGAAAACCATAGTTGATATTTAGGGCGGTAGGGGATAAAAAAAATAGACCACCGGAGACATGACACTGTTGCAAAATTTGTCTTGAAGTGTAAATTTGCCATTATATGCAATATATCTCTCATCAAAACGCTTCAAAACCATCATTTTTCCATACTGTGGCTAAAATGTCACAAACGTGGCAATTTAGTCACAAACGTGGCAGCAAAATTTCTTAATTTCGACCTCAAAGCCGTAAATTCACACTTGTAGTTGATCTACTTAAAAGGTGAGTTTTAAGAGTGTGTTTACACAATATAGCATGAAGAAACTTGCAAAAATCCAAAAAAATTATCTGCCAATTTTACAACTCGAAAAAACACAGTTATCTAAGAATCACCCATATGTAGCTTTTCAAAAAAAAAAATATGCTTCAAAATTCAATGTCCGCCAGTTTTGAAAAGTTTTAAAAAACATTTCATTGTAAATTTTTTCAGTATGACAATATAGCTTAACCCAAATTATAGCAAGTTTTGTTTTTGTTAAAATTTCATGAAGCTATTGGGTGTACAACTTAAAAAGCGGAATTTTTTAGCGAAATTTGATGCTTTATTGTGGAAAAATGTTACAATATATTTTATTCAAAGTATTGTCCATTGGAAGCTACAACATTTCCCCATTTTTCAGGCAATTTATGAATTCCATCCCAAAAAAATTGCGCCAGCTTGGCGGCCAAAAATGAATCGAGCCAATTTTCGATATCTTGAACTTAAGTGAACCGTATTGCTGATAGGGCATTCTGCATCGATCGAAACAAATGGTAGTCAGATGGTGCAAGGTCTGGGCTATAAAGCGGGTGAGGCAAAATTTCCCATCCGTTGTTTTCCAGATAATTTTTGACTGGGGCAGCAATATGTGGCCGAGCGTTATCGTGGTGGAAAATGATTGACTCGTGTCTGGTCGCATACGTTGGCCGCTCTGCCTGGATTTTCTGCTTCAATCGGATCAATTGTTGACGATAGAGTTGAGCATTAATGGTTTGGCCACCTGGCAACAGCTCATAATGGATCACACCTAGCTGGTCCCACCAAATACAGAGCATTACCTTCGAAGCGTGAATATTTGGCTTCGGCTGTGATGGGCCGGCCTCACCTTTCTTGACATATGCTGTTTTGCGCTTGGGATTATCGTAATGGATCCACTTCTCATCGCCAACGATGCAAAAAACCCTTCCTTTTGTGGCGTTCAAGCAGCATTGTGGACATCAAAAATCGGCGTTCGACGTCCCTTGGCTTCAACTCGTGTGGCACCCAATTTCCCATCTTTTGAAAAATTCCCAAGGCTTTCAAACGTCTGGAAATTGTTGCTCGATCAACTTCCAATGGTTCTGCAAGTTCTTCTTGCGTTTGACATGAATCTTGATCGAGTAATGCCTCCAATTCTTCATCCTCAAACTTTTTCGGCTGACCAGGACGTTCTTTGCCTTCGACATCAAAATCACCACTTTTAAACCGTCGAAACCACTCACGACAGCTTGATTCAGCTGGAGCATAGTCCCCATAAACTTCTACAATTAAACTATGACTTTCCGCAGCAGTTTTCTTTGCAAAAAAATTACCCCACAGAACCTCCCGCAAATGCTGTCTTTTTCTCCAATTTTCGAAGTTATTCATCGTGAAAAATAATAATGATGCACACAAGATAAAATTGTTTTGTTGACTGATTTTGACAGCTGTTAAATGTACCTTCAAAATGACATATATATAAAGTTCGAGCTTTCACGATATTTGTTAGTACGGACATCCACCGTCAAATTCCGGTTTTTAAGTTGTACACCCAATAAATAGACATGACCTCCGCCCTTTTAACAAAAAACTGGGCTTAATGTTATCGACTTAAAATGTTTTTTTAAAGCTAGTTTGTTTTGTTAAGCTTTTAATTCTAAGGAAGAATATGTAATCAAATATGTCTGGTCGGATCTAGTTTCGGAGATATAGCCATCGGGATATAACTTTTATAAAAATCGTTTGGGAACCCCTGGATGGATTTGAAAAATATTGATGTCATATGAAAGGTATTTTACTGGGCTATATAAATGCAGTACAAGAATTTTCAATTTGAGTCATAGCTTTCTGAAAATTCACCCCATTTTTTTTCCAAAAAACCGTTATTTTTCCCCAAAAATGTATTATTAACATATAATTTTAACAATCAATTTAGTCAGCCCAAATTATTTCCTTTCATTTGATATGCGACATGTATCTGAAATTGCTTCATTAATAAATTATTACGGAAAAAAAAAAAATTATCAAATCAATTTTCTTGAAGTTAGGAACTTTTAGCAACAATGCCAACAGACAACAACATCAACAACAACTATCAATTGAGAGGCTCAGAAGAAAAACGCGAGGTACAGCATGCGTACGCAAAAACGAAATGTAGAATTTCTTGCAGAAAAGAGAAAACAAAATTTCGTTAGCGCAAGAATGCAATGTAGAATACGATAGCACGAAAGAGGGATGAACGCGTTTTTTTTGTTCTTACGCGCAAAAATTATTCATTGTATTTTTGCGCTAAGCATTTCTTGTTTTTATTTTTGCGCTAAGTATTTCTTGTTTTCATTTTTCTGCATTTGGGAGGAATTAATATGAAAATTTTTCTAAGCCCAAAAAATTTTTTCAATGAAAAATTCAAAAATTTCAAAAATCACTTAGTGCGTATTTTCGTGTTCCAATTACGCAGAAAAACGATAAAAAAAATTGTACTACCTTTTATATGGGGACATATTTCGTGCCTTGTGCTCCTGCCCCACAACACTCAAAAAGAATGTCGAGTTTGCAAAAAATTTAAAAATATGAAAATTTTTCTAATCCCAAAAAATGTGAAAAAATTTGATTGCACCATTTGATGGATAAAGGTCGAAAATGGATTTTGGATGTGACCAGAGGAGTTCCCGACCCTTCTAAGCGACCCACAGTGGGGTATTAGATACCAAAACACGCTATTAATTCATCCAGACTATTGAGGGTTATAATGACTTATTTTTTTAGTTAATTATGCATAAAAAAGTAGAAAACTTATGCAGTTGTACATTATGTAGTGAAATTTTTTTTTAATAGCAATAAAAAACGGAAACTGAAAATTGTCATCAAATTTTTTACGCATTATTCTGAAGTTTTAAGAATTTCTGTCTTTGGTGAATCCTAGTGAAATTTTCTGATGAATATTTTTGTAGAACATTTTAACCCATTTTAACCAAGTTTTTGGAAAAATGGGTCAAGAAGACCCGTAAAAACAGGATATAATGGGTTAAGATGCAATAGAAAATTGTTTCTTGTATGATTTTATGATAAACTCATGAAAAACTGTTTTTCCAAGATGTAGTTTAAGAGTTTTACAGCAGGCCGAAACATCGAAAATATGTTTTCTTTCGGTTTTTTATCTAAAACGGCAATATATGAATGATTTTAAATTCGAGATATAATGTTTTTATATACCTTGACTCAATACAAAAAATATCGGATGACTCATTCCGAGCGTTTCTTAAATCGTAATAAAATAAAAACTGTACTAAGCCGAGATTTTGCATAAAACGGCGCTGAGCGACCTCTTAATGACCAAAAATCAAAAATTTTTAAAAACTCAGCGTACTTTAGAGACACCCTCTGCAGATTTTTGGTGGTAATTATCTGTCTATATGTCTGTATTTAACTTTTTATTTATTTTTTGCTCCACTTTCATACATATTGGACAATGTCCAATATGTCTACTCTTTATTAAAATCAAAACATTTTTGTTTGAGCTCACTTTTGGAACGACTATATGTCTATGTATATAGCCAAAATGCACTTAATTTTAAACTAACGAACAAAACAAAAAAATTAAAATATAACAAAACACTTTTTCACAAAACAAAAACCACTTTTGCATTACAAAAATACCTGAACTAAAAGGGTCCATCAAAATTTAAGAAGAAAAACAAAACAAAAGGAAAAAATATCATTGCATTGTTGGTGGCTGCACTTGCTTCTTGTGATTATAGCGGCTGGAGTTCTCTCACAATGAGTTTAATAATTCCGAAGGAGCAAAACATGGCACAACCAAATTTTTAACACTTATTATGGACATTCTGTAGTTAAAGAAAATCATAACAAGATGAAAACCTTGTACAACCTAAAATACCTTAACACCACTTGAATAATAAAAAACCTTAATTTTTTAACGCATAATTAATACATATAAAATAAAATTTTTTAAACATTTACTCAAAAAAACTTTTATGTAGTAAGAACCACAATTACCTGAAGTTAAAGGTTCCATTAGAACTTTTTCCACAAAAAACTTTGTTTTTTATAAAAATGTACTTTAAAAAAGCCAAAAAATTCAAATTTTTCACAGCGCGCGAACGAAAGCAAAAAAGTTGATCTTCAACCGCATATAACTTTTTTACTAGTAATGTTAGGTCAACAATTTTATTGTTTGTGACGCAGAATTTAATTATCTTTAAAACGGTACCAAAAAAAGCCGGTACTTCAAAATTTTTTTTTTTTTTCAATTAAATGCGTAAAAGCGCATACAATACCCCTTTGTGCGACCGTTTTGGGCCCATTTTTGAAAAAAAAAAAAGATATTGCGCCAATCGATGGGCAAAGGTCGAAAATGGATTTTGGACATGATTAGAGGAGTCCCCGATCCCTCTAAGTGACCGTTTTGGGCCCATTTTTGTAAACGAATTTTACTGTGGATGGGGAAAGGTTGAGAGTGGATTTTGGACATGACCAGAGGAGTCCCCGACCCCTGTAAGTGACCGTTTCGGACCCATTTTTGTAAAAAATTTCATTGCACCAAACGATGGGGAAAGGTCGAAAATATGCCTGCATTTTACCAAAAAAAAATATCTACACTTTGTAAACTTAAATCAATGATAAGATGAACAAAGACGATGGCAAAAAATTTAAAGAAAAAATAAAATACATAGTTAAATAATTTTTGTAGTTATTACTTAGAGGGGTAGGGAACTTCTCTGGTTATGTTCAAAATGTATTTTCGACCTTTCCCCATCGATTGGTGCAATCATTTTTTTTTTATTTTTTTTTTTTTGTAAAATGGCCCCAAATCCGTTGAGGACTCCTCTGGTCATGTTCAAAATCCATTTTCGACCTCTCCCCATCGAGTAGTTCAATAAATTTTTTTTCAAAAACGGGCCCAAAACGGTCACTTACAGGGGTCGCGGACCCCTGTGGTCGTGTACAAAATATTTTTTCGACCTTTCCCCATCGTTTGGTGCAATAACATTTTTTACAAAAATGGGTCCGAAACGGTCGGTCAGTCTTACGCAAGCGCAGTAGTTGGTTATTATTTAAAAAAATTAAAAATTTTTATTATAAATTGCCCGCGCAATTTGACTAGCAAACTATTTGTTGGATAAATATTAGGCTGATCCGCGGCCAAAGACTGCCGCGAAGCCGGTTTTGGATTTTTTTACCCCTACTTTTATGTAAAATTACTGTTGTTGTAGTAGTAGTAAATTTGTTGTTGTAAAGTTGTTGTAAAGCTGGTTCTCTTTGTTGTTTTTGTAGGAGTAGTAAAGTTGTTGTTGTTGTAGCAACTCCAACTCCAGGGTTGTAAATTGAAAACAAAATTAATCCTTTCGCCTACTAGTAATTTTGGGATATGGGAAATAGAAAGTTGATCGGGCCTAGTCCGGGAGGCCCAGAAATTGGGCTACCTCTACTGGGCGGGACCATATGTCAATCGTAGAGAGGTTGGTGGGACGGGGCGGACAGTTGATGGGCACCGATCCGCGGTGCCCTCAACGATCCGGGCTCTGTAGCTCATCAAGATTAGCGAATATCCTGAGCGGAGTTGAGCCAGTATGCACCTTGCCTCCCTCGAAAGTGATTTTTCACTAGGATTGGTTTGTGGAGGGCGGCTATTGAGCACTTTATTAAGTGAAAGTGATTCAATAGCCGTAGTAGCAAGGTGCATATGCAGATCATTGAGGGCCTCGCGGACCAGCCCGGGATCCCAAGAGTCAGGCAGGAAGTCTGCTATGGCTTCCCTGTAGCACCTAAAATCCACCCTAATACACCTGTGGGGTGATGGCATGCAGACCATCCTGTTATTGGGATGGTCAGGGTTGCAGCAGATCAGCAAGAACTGCTGTGTGAGTAGGGTGTTGTGCGGTCTGACTCTCAGGAGCCCGGTCTCATCATGTAGATGGTCCGGGTCGGACGTGAGGTGACATCCAATAGCTATGCGCAAGGCACTGTTTTGTCTGGATTGGAGGTTGCTCCACTGCGTGTCACTGAGTGCCGGAGACCAGATGGGGGCGGCGTAATTCAAGATGGATCGCCCGATCGCCTTATATGTGGCGATCAGGGTCTCCTTGTCCTTACCCCAAGACGTTCCTGCTATGGCACTCAGGACACGGTTTCTTTTGCTTAATTTGGAGCAAACCTCACTAGCGTGCCTTGAGAATTTGTATAAGCTATCGAATGTCACCCCAAGGATTTTCGGATACTTAACGGTTGTTGTTGATTTTTGTCTGGAATGGTTGTTATTAAAAGTTCCTTCTTTCAAGAAAATTGATTTGGTCCATTTTTTTTTTTTTTTTAATGAAAAGCTTTTCTTTTGGCGATGGGGAATTTAAATAGCCTTTAATTATTGACTGCTTACATTAGTTCAATATACGTCCCATATGTGTTTTATCGAAATAGCTTACTTAACACATTCCCCGCCAGTGATGCCATACGGCACAGTTAAAACGCATTACCCGAATGTACACCACAATCATTTTGTAACTTTTTCTCACAGGCTTGTTGTTTTTTATGTGCGTAGAAATGTTTGATCTATCATTTGATGCATTCCACGCGTAAATATTTCATAAATTTTTCAAGCGTGAGCGGAGAGGAAGTGATCATTGAAAAATTATTCGAAAAAAATCGATTATGGCATCGGGACGTCGGCAAGGTGGTAAAAATTATTTATTTGTATTTCGATTTTGAAAAAAGTAATTATGCAAGAGTAATACAGTATATTGTTCTAAGTGTTTTTTGTGGTTTATATGCATATGTGATTTTGTTATTATGTGTTATTATTTTGTTTAGTATACTCAAACAAAAAAGACAAAATAGAAAAAGAACAACAAAGAAATGTTGTGTATAAAATAGAATGCAAAGGCAATGAAAATGAAACTTGCAAGAAAATTTATATTGGTCAAACAAAACGTTTACTGGGTTAACGATTGGGGGAACACGAAAACGATGCAAGACAAAAGAAAACAACAGCAACGACAGCACTTACACAACATCAGACTGAAACTAATCATAAAGCCGACTATAAGAACGCCACAATACTAGACATTGAAAAGAAAGAGAGAACAAGACTGACTTTAGAAAGCTTGCGAATTCAGCAAAACATAACAAACACAATAAACGGAAAAATAGACACTGACGGACTAAGCGCTGCATATAAACTTGCGATCACAAATCAAACAAAAAAATGACGAAGTTTACTACAGTAAATTATTTAAGAAAACACAAAATAATTGTAAGTAGATAATTAAGTAAAATGTCTTTTGTTTGTTTAAAAAAAGTTTTATCATTAAATGTAGTCTTCTTGAGAATGACGCCAATGAACGTCGAAACGTCGGAGAAACGCAATGAATAAAATTTGTTTTATTTTATTGCACCAGAACTAATCGACCAAAAAGTCTACAAACAATATTTTAAAATTTATTAATGTTGAAATTTCAGATACATTGCGCATATCACGTGAAAGGAAATAAATTGGGCTTCCTAATTTTGTTATGGAATAAAATTTGTTTTATTTTATTGCACCAGAACTAATCGACCAAAAAGTCTACAAACAATATTTTAAAATTTATTAATGTTGAAATTTCAGATACATTGCGCATATCACGTGAAAGGAAATAAATTGGGCTTCCTAATTTTGTTATGGAATAAAATTTGTTTTATTTTCTTGCACCAGAAATAATCGACCAAAAAGTCTACAAACAATATTTTAAAATTTATTAATGTTGAAATTTCAGATACATTGCGCATATCACGTGAAAGGAAATAAATTGGGCTTCCTAATTTAGTTATTAAAATTATAGGTTAATAACACATTTTTTGGGAAAAATAACGGTTTCTTGGGAAAAAAAAGTTAAAAATATTGATTGTTAATTTATTAAATACATAAACGTATAAGAACAAAGTTTTATATTATAATGAAAAAAGAAAATTTTCAATTTTAAAAATATGATATAGAAAGTTTCACTACTAAGAATATTTTATACAAAGTAGTTTCACAAAGTAGTAATTGAATACTTAACACCCCCGCTCAATTATATAAGTCCAAGCATATCTCTAAATTTTAAAAATGTGATTTTTGGTAATGCTTTAGTGAAAAAATCTGCAACTTGTTCTTTTGTTGGTTTGTGTACAATACTTATTTTCTTGTCTTGAATTAATTCCCGAATAAAATGGTATTTGATGTCGATATGTTTCATACGTTGATGTTCTTTTGGATCCTCAGCTATTTTTATACAGGACATATTATCTTCATAAATGATGACAGGTGAATGCATAAAAATGTTTAAATCTGATAAAATTCGCATAATAGATATAGCTTCGCAAGATGCTGTACATAGCGCTATATATTCAGCCTCTGTTGAAGATAAAGATACTGTTGGTTGTTTTCTAGTTGACCATGAAACACAACATCCAAAAACTTTAAAAATATAGCCTGTAATTGATCTTCTGTCATTTACATTATTTCCCCAATCTGCATCAGAGAAACCAAACAAAGGATCTTCAATTTTGGATTGATATAATAATTCCAAATCAATTGTTTTCTTTATATATCTTAATACCCTCTTTAAATAAATCCAATGTTCATCTGTTGCACAATTTTGGAATTGACTGAAGTAATTAACACTGGTGCATAAATCTGGTCTTGATGTTAACATAACATACATTAAACATCCAATTAGTTCTTTGTAAGGCTCTTGTGTTACCTTTGCTGTTAAATCCTTTTTGAGACATAAGTTAACTTCCATAGGAGTATCCACTCCATTACAATTTTCCATTCCGAATCGTTTTAAAAGTCTAGTTAAAAATATTTTTTGACTGATCTTCAGCTCACATTTTTCCATGTCTCTTGAAATTTTAATCCCCAGATAGACATTAGCTTCTTTCAAATCTTTCATTTCAAACTCTCTCATTAAAAACTCCTTAACATTATTAATTTCCTTTATATCATTACCAATCAGTAATAGATCATCAACATATAATAAAAGATAAACTGCAATGTCATTAAACCTTTTGATATATAAACAGTAGTCATGCTGTGATCTTACAAAATCAATATTTGTTACATAATTATGAAATCGCTCATTCCACATTCTTGGTGCTTGTTTAAGACCATATAGTGACTTATTCAATTTACATACCAAATTATCTCTATGTTCAAAACCTGTAGGCTGCTTCATATAAATTTCTTCATTTAGGAATCCATTTAGAAAAGCCGTCTTTACATCCATTTGATGTATGTGATACTTCATCTTGTTAGCAACAGCAAGTAATATTCGAAAAGTTCCAACTCTAGCCACTGGTGCATAAGTTTCTTTGAAATCAAAACCTTCTTTCTGAGTAAATCCTCTAGCTACTAAACGTGCTTTGTATTCAGCTGCATTTCCATCACTATCTAATTTTCTTTTAAATACCCACTTGCAATCCACCAACGATTTTTCTTTTGGTAGTTCTGTGAGAGTCCAGGTGTTATTTTTCATCAATGATTGCATTTCACTCTCCATGGCTTTCAACCATTCTGCAGAATCAGGTCTGGATTTCATTTCTGCAAAAGAATTTGGTGCATTGCTGACAAAATCTTCTGCATTTAGAGCCATTATTAAATAACTCTGGTATCTTTCTGGTAATCTCCTTACTCTTGTACTTCTTCGCAAAGTTTCACCATTTTCCATTTCTTCTTCACTTATATTTTCCGGTTGATCTTCAAGTATATCTCCTGCGTTCAGCATTTCTTGTATAGTCTCATTTTCATTATCAAAATCTTCGTAATCACTGTCACTATCTTCACAACCATTTGATACTGGATTTTCTTTATTTTCAAAAGATTCAAACTGTTCTGTTTCCACAATAGTTTTCTTTTGTTTTCTTGTTAATATAACCAAATTCATTTTCATTAAATATAACGTCTCTTGCAATAATGATTTTCTGACGATCAGCATCCCACAATCGATAACCGCTTTTGCTGTATCCTACCATTACAAACTTCTTTGATTTCATATCAATCTTCTTACGTTGAATTTTTGGAATATGTGAATAAGCACTGCAACCAAAAACTTTCAGATTGCTAAGGTTTGGTTTCCTTTCAAACCAAATTTCAGCTGGTGTTTTCTTTGATTCAAGTGCCTTAGTTGGACTTCTGTTTGTGAGATATGTTGCACAATATACAGCTTCATTCCACAAATACTTCGGCAAGCCACCACCAGCAATCATCGCCCTAGCTTTATCCAAAAGAGTGCGATTCATTCTTTCAGCTGTTCCATTTTGTTCTGGAGTATAAGGTGCAGTGTGTTCCAAGTGTATGCCAGATGTTTAACAGAATGTCGTAAACTCTAAAGAATTGTATTCACCACCATTATCGCAACGTAGTCTTGAAATTTTTGAATTGAATGCATTTTCCGCAGTAGCTTTGTATTCTTTGAAGCATGCAAACACGTCCGATTTTTTTGATATTATATAAACTGTCGTAAAATGTGAAAAATCGTCAATGAATGTTACAATGTACCGTTTTCCGTTCCAAGAATTTGGTGTTATCGGTCCACAAATATCACTATGCACTAATTCATTGCATCGAACAGTAAATTTTTCTTTTGTGTTAAGTTTAAATGGTAATCTGGACTGTTTTCCAAAAACACAAGATTCACAAAAAGTCTTTTCTTGATTATGAAACGTATCAACACCATTCTCCGAACCATTAGCAACATTGGCAACTGTTTTGTTTTGCAAAAACAAGTCGAATTCGTATAGTTTGCTTTTTCTTCGACCTTCCAACACTAAACAGTCTTCTTTATACACTTTTACGCCATTATCTGCAAAAATGGATTTCATTCCAGCTTCTTCTAGACGTCTTATAGATAAAAGATTGCACTTTAAATCCTTGCAAAAGAGAACATTCTTTACATTGCACTTTTGGAACTTTCCATTGACCATTATATTTCCTTTAATAGTACCAACCTTTGTTGCCTGCAATGAAACACCATCCTTTGCTACACCAATTGCTATTGGTGATTTCAGTTTCCAAATATGATCAAAATAACATTCTTTATTTGCTAAATGCTCCGAAGCACCAGAATCAACATACCATGTCATACTATTTGACAACGCGCTGCATACATTCTCATTTGTTAAGAAAGAAACCTCTTCACTGCTTGCAACCTTTGCAGAATTAGTCAAATTGCCTTGTTCATTCTTCCATTTGAAACAATTCTTCTTCTTATGTCCAATTTTTCCACAGTAATGGCACTTCCATTTAAAAGTAGCTCTCATCGCCACACTTTCTGTTGACTCATCTGAATTGTTAACTAGTAAGGGTGTTAATTTTGGCCTGGCCAAAAAATAAATACCCTACACTGCAGTATTTTGAAAATTTTGCTTATATGGGAGGTGCCACTCCCTCTTGTCCGAGTACACCCAGTTTTTGTTCAGCGCTTGCATTTATAGTTTTTAGAGTCAGAGTGAAATTTTGTTGGATTATCTCAAAAAACTCTTTCAGTATAGCATTTTGAATCTTTTGCTTATATGGGAGGTGCCACGCCCACTTGTCTGATTTCACCCAATTTTTGCTGAGAGCTTTCATTTATAATTTTTAGTGTCTGAATCAAATTTGGTTCGAATATCTCAAAAAACGCTTTCAGTAAAGCGTTTTGAAGCTTTTGCTTATATGGGAGGTGCCACGCCCTCTTGTGCGAGTACACCCAGTTTTTGTTCAGAGCTTGCATTTATAGTTTATAGTGTCAGAGTGAAATTTAGGTGGATTATCTCAAAAAACTTTTTCAGTATATCATTTTGAAACTTTTGCTAATATGGGAGGTGCCACGCCCCCTTGTACGATTTCAATCAATTTTTGCTGAGAGCTTTAATTTATAATTTTTAGTGTCTGAGTCAAAGTTGGTTCGAATATCACAAAAAACGCTTTCAGTATAGCGTTTTGAAGCTTTTGCTTATATGGGAGGTGCCACACCCTCTTGTCCGAATTCGCTCAGTTTTTTATCAGAGCTTGCGCTTACAATTCGTAGTACTTATATGTATTGTGGTTGCATTGTCGTGAAAAATACTCCTAAAATTGCATTTTGAATATAATTTTTGTATGGGCGGTAGGCGTGTCCGTTGACCGATTTTGCTCATTTTCAATCCCCCGAGCTAACTTTGACGACGGAGGCAGTGTACCAAATTTCATTGAATTATCTTGCTCAGTTTTCCCAAAAAGTGTATTTCAACACACAGCCAGCCAGCCAGCCACCCAGCCAGCCAGCCAGCCAGCCAGCCAGCCAGACAGACGGACATGGCTATATCGACTCAGGAGGTGACGCTGATCAAGAATATATATACTTTTCTATACCTGCCACGCCTCCTTCTCTGCGTTACAAACGGAAGGACAAAGTGAATATACCCTGGGTGTAGGGTATAATTACCTTTTTCTTTCTTTCTTCATCAAGAAGCCTGCTCTTAACAAAATCTATTTCCAGGGTCTCAGAGTTCAGAGTCTCAATTGCCGTCACTACTGTGTTATATGACGATGGCAATGTCAAAAGCAAATGACATATTACATCCAATTTCTCTATATTTGCTCCGGATGCTTTAAGTTGACGTATTAAACCATCAAACTTCAGAAAATGTTCCTGTAAGGGCTCATCTATTTCACATTTCATTGACAATAAACTCTTTCTTAGTAAAAGTTGACTCGAAATACTTTTCTTTGCAAAAATTCTCGTCAATGCTTCCAATACTTCGAAGGAACTTTTTTTATCCTTCACATATTCTAACTGCGAGTCTGCAATCCTTCTGATGACTATAGATTTAGCCTTTCTGTCGTTTTTCTTATGCTCTTCCTTCCTGGCCGCATTCTGTTCTGCTTCCACAATGTCCTCAATATCCTGCTCAATATATTCGCGCAAACCGAACTCGTCTAGCGCCACCTCTAATCGAAACTTCCAATTATCGAAGTTACAGTCTGTTAAATAAGAGCGTGGTCACGATTACTCGCGATCGGTAAAGTATAATGCTGTAATTTTTTTTTCTCACACAGAGGGCAGTATTGTCCTTCCTGCTTCGTGAAAGTGAATCAGCTGACCACTCTTTTCAATGCGTTCTCAGCATTTTTCCAAAATGAGTACCGCGTACGCGTCGCGCTTTGAAGCCGTTTTTTTGTGTTTGCACCCCAAAGGTCGTGACTTTGGATTGGCCGTCTCAGTCGCCCGATGCCAATCCAATTAAAAACGTTTGGGCGCAAATGAAGATGAAGCTTCAGAAAAACCGACCCTGCAACTTGAAACAGCTGGTTCGACGCATTCACAAAATTTGGAGGTCGTTTTCAGAAGAGTATGCGCAAAATCTTGTTCAAAGTATGTCGCGAAGATGTCAAGCTATAATTGATGCTGGGGGTGATTGGACCTGCTATTAATGTATTTGCATTGAAGTTTTCGATCAAATAAATCAATATTAAAAAGAATTTTCGCAATGGGTATTTTCATTTTCTCACAACAATGACCACGGTCTTATTTAACAGACTGTATGTCCATCGAAGAGATTTATAAGGTATTTGTCCTCCATGTCTGGGCCCATAACCAGTTAAAAATATTGATTGTTAATTTATTAAATACATAAACGTATAAGAACAAAGTTTTATATTATAATGAAAAAAGAAAATTTTCAATTTTAAAAATATGATATAGAAAGTTTCACTACTAAGAATATTTTATACAAAGTAGTTTCACAAAGTAGTAATTGAATACTTAACAAAAAATGGGGTGAATTTTTGAAAAATTGTCATATCTCGAAAACTATTAACCAAATTGAAAAATTTTTTACAGCAATCATATAGTCCGAATAAAATTAATCTCAAAAATTACGAGCCGAATTTAAAAAAATTCTGTTTTATTATCAATTCCGACTGGGAGCTAAACTGTATTTAAGCCCAACAGTTTTCAAAGGTCATGGTCATGTTCAAAATCCATTTTCGACCTCTCCCCATCGAGTGGTGCAATAAATTTGTTTTCAAAAACGGGCCCAAAACGGTCACTTACAGGGGTCGCGGACTCCTGTGGTCGTGTCCAAAATATTTTTTCGACCTTTCCCCATCGTTTGGTGCAATAACATATTTTACAAAAATGGGTCCGAAACGGTCGGGGACTCCTCTGGTCATGTCCAAAATCCACTCTCAACCTTTCCCCATCGAACGTCCATTAAGTTAGCAGAGCGAAAATGGCAGAGCTGGAAAAAAATATGCCATAATAATAGGCTATGGGCTCTACGCCGAATTTTAGGCTCTTCATTTTTTAAAAATTTTTCGATAAAACACATATGGGACGTATATTGAACTAAAGTAAGCAGTCAATAATTATAGGCTAATTAAAGGCTATTTAAATGTCCCATCGCCAAAAGAAAAGCTTTTCATTTAAAAAAAAAAAATGGACCAAGTCAAATTTCTTGAAATAAGGAACTTTTAATAACAATTCATTTTGAAAAATTTTTCGATAAAACACATATGGGACGTATATTGAACTAAAGTAAGCAGTCAATAATTATAGGCTGATTATAGGCTATTTAAATTTCCCATCGCCAAAAAAAAAGCTTTTCATTAAAAAAAAATGGACCAAATCAATTTTCTTGAAAAAAGGAACTGTTAATAACAACTATTCCAGACAAAAAACAACAACAACTTTACAAAAACAAATTTACTACTACTACAACAACAGTAATTTTACATAAAAGTAGGGGTAAGGGCCGAAGGCCGCCGCGAAGCCAGTGTTGGATGTCTGACAGGTTTAAATCTTGAGCTGCGGCCGCCCACTTACCCCTACTTTTATGTAAAATTACTGTTGTAACGAAGCTGCGTCCCGGGGGAAAAACTTCACTGGATTTCGCGTACGCTAATTGAGTTTTCGCGTACGCGAGTCCCCCAGAATAGACAGACTCTCTTAATATTTGCCAATTCAAATATTTGGGAATTCATTAAACAGAGAACAATCTCCTCCAGGCTCTGAGCATTTATCTTTTGTTGGTGCAGAAAAACTGAGTGCTCAAACAAGATTTTAAGTGCCCAAAATTTTGGAAAGTGCCAGTTGGGCACTGTGCGCGTTTCGGAAGCACTGTCAATTAAAATCACATAATCGAATCATCACGTGAAACTAATAACACATAATGAATACATATTCTAACATTATCACTATTTCTACAATACGAAATAACAAATTTAGTGATACCATTAAAAACCTGGTCAAATGTGCAGTGAAGTTTTTAAATTCGAATTTTAGCATAAATTTAATTTCGTTAAAAGCACATGGTATGATTAAAAATACTGGACCAAACATCAAAAAGCAATTAAAAACGACATTACTTACACAACAACCGTTTATTTTGATAGCAATTGACAAACTAAATGAGACAAATTAAAATGCAATAGTTAAGGTCAGTTCATATCTTCAGTTTTGAAGTGTGATTTCGAAATTGTTTGGCATCACTTATTTTGCGTTGCTGTTTTATACAAGGTACAATTCTGTGGACTTTTGACAAAACAACCTAAGTCGAGATAAAACAACTCTCCAGGATTTTAGTCCTAACTATAAAATTTAAATACGCTTCTATTGGTATAATCGCCATGTCTCTATGATTTCTTGTTCCAAAGATACAAGGGTGTCTCATAGTTCACGCAAGATTTACAGCCATATCATGTACGACAAAAACTTTTTTTTCGTTTCGTCTGAGAAAGGTTTCATATCGTCTAAAACGAAAGTTAGTGCTGTTTATTCATTTTTTTTTTCTAAAACGAAACATAACGTAACGATCTTTCTGTCAAATTACGTTGAAAACTGATATTTTGATATGATAAAAATTTTTTGTCGTTTTGGTTAAAAATAATAAAAACAATATTTAATTCAGAAAAAAATCGCATTTCCATTCATCGCAGATTTGAAGAGACCAATCCCAAAAATTTTGATATGATAAAAATTTTTTGTCGTTTTGGTTAAAAATAATAAAAACAATATTTAATTCAGAAAAAAATCGCATTTCCATTCATCGCAGATTTGAAGAGACTAATCCCAAAATAGCGTAGAATCAAGCTGAAATAAATAAATATCAATCAGCAACTGGTTTAATAATATATCCAGAGCCGTAGGAGTAGTAGATCCACGAGCTATTCCCGATCAAAAAAGGTATATCAAAAATATATCAAAATGATATCCAAAATTGGTCAGTGACATACTTAATTTTGATAAAAAAAGGATATCACAGTGATATACGGAATGTTTATCACCATGATATCAAAGTGGTATCAAAAAAAGATATCAATATGATATACAAAAACTGTATATCATTTTGATATCCATTTCTGATGACATAACTAATTTTGAGTCTGAAAACGGAAGCGACGCAGATAATGGCGAAATTTTGCAATATTGTGGTTGATCGACGGTAACGAGTTTTTAGAAATCGACCGCATGCAGCAAATGAATGAAGTGTCGGTTTTTTTTTAACTCAATTATGTATATGTTTGTGCTTTTTCACTAATTGTATGAGAAAATTCACTTCTTCATCACTAAAATTGGCTGCGCGCTCGTCTTCTATAGTTATCTTTCCATAAAATACACAAACGAAAACGTAAAATTTGACATATCAGCAGCTGATAAATTTTTGATATCATTTTGATATACATTTCTGATACAAAATTGACATGTTTTTCAATGATATCAATATGATATACAAAAAATGGATATCAGCGGATGATAAATTTTTGATATCATTTTGATATACATTTCTGATACAAAACTGACATGTTTTTCAATGATATCAAAAATATATCAAAATGATATATAATAAATGGATATCAGCAGCTGACAAATTTTTGATATAATTTTGATATACATTTCTGATACAAAATTGACATGTTTTTCAATGATATCACCCCGATCAAAAAAACTTGTCAAGTTCTTGTCATTGTATCAGAAATGTATATCAAAATGATATACAAAAATTGTATATCAGTGGCTGATACATTTTTTGATATAATTTTGATATACATTTCTGATACAAAATTGACATGTTTCTCAATGATATCAAAAATATATCAAAATGATATACAAAAATTGTATATCAACGGCTGATACATTTTTGATATCATTTTGATATATTTTTGATATCATTGAAAAACATGTCAATTTTGTATCAGAAATGTATATCAAAATTATATCAAAAAATGTATCAGCCACTGATATACAATTTTTGTATATCATTTTGATATACATTTCTGATACAATGACAAGAACTTGACAAGTTTTTTTGATCGGGTTGTAGCTTAGCTCGGGCTTTCTTTAATATTCGATCCACTGTATATTATTGGTATAACATTATATCGAGAATTTTACTTAGGTATTTAACAAAATCTAAGAATACTAATCTACCCCGATGGATCGATGGAAGAATTTTATATTTCCTACCGAATAATAGAAACTCTAATGCGAGTTAGCTGGAAATCAGCATTTCTGAACCAATTCAATCATTATATGGACTGTATTTTAGGTTTTCTTTGAGAAAACACAGTCCTCTCCATATACCATGAAGAATGTGTCATCAGCGTAGGCAATTAGTTTGAAACCTTATTTTTCTAATAAAAAGTAGGCCATCAGCAAAGATTATTATCAAGATGCGAAACTGGGTGCTGCCGCAGTTCTGCCGACACACGTATTGACAGTCAAAGAATACTTGTGATGGTTCAGAAAAATGTTGCCGGATGTGAAAAAATATCATTTGAGGAAATTGACTCCTAATTTTGGGTGTTTTTAGGCGATTGAGAACTTTTCATGGGATTCACTTAGGAACTGGCTAGATTGGCGGCAGCAGTAATTTATTTATTTTAATAGCTCCGTTCCAGAAGATTTTTAGTTAAATTTTTGGTTAAATAATTTGGGAGAGTAATAGCGAAATTGCTCTTAACAAGAGATTTAACTACAAAATTTACTCGAACAAGATTCAGTCAAAAAGTTGGTTAAAGGTTTAATTGTCACAAATTAAAAAACAAACATGAATAAAGAAACAATAGAATAAAATTTGCGTATTGCATTTTATTTATTTATACAACGACAAGGACTACGATAAGGTCTGGTACTTCTCTCCTACTTCGGGTCTATGTCTTGGGGAGACCCTCTTTTCGGAAGGCCTAGAATCACTACCATGACGACAGCAACGAGTCGCTACTACAACAAAGCAATTTCGTATTGTAAGATTATTTTTATTTCTAGAATGGTCAGAGTTAGAAAACGAAAATTTATGTTTGTAGCATGAACTTTGTTATCAAAAAACATGTCCATGCCATACGAAAATATTTGGACTTCTTTTTAAATTTAAATTATTTGGGGACGGCAGTGAATCCAAAGCTTTTTCCCAACAGCGTAAGTCATCGCTGTCTAAGGTGAAGTTCTGATCCTTCCAACGGGTGCAGAGTCCGAAAATGCAATGAAAAATCTCTTTGCAATATGGGTGGTTGACTAACATCAGTTTCAACATTTAGCAACATTTTTTCAAAATTTACTTTTGTTTGGAGGGGAAATGATCAGCCATGATTTTTTCGCTCTCATTTGACTAAATTTTTAATACGGGAACAAGATTTAATCAACTTCAGGTAACAAAAGTTAACTTTTGTTTCGTTCTGAAATGGAGATTTCAAACTACACTATAATTTTGAAACAGCTATTTTAGATTTTATTAAAAAACCAATAATTAATTTTTGCAATTTATAAAGTCCTTTGACAAATATATTGTGATCGGCAGAGCATACTATTGTTCGGTTTATAATTTAATGTTCATTTAGTTTTTATAAAAAGAAAGGCTTTACAAAAAAAGTATATTTTTAAGGAGGTCGAAAAGCTGTACAGTTGAAAGAAAAACACAAAAACAAGAAAAAATGGTAATTTTTGATGCAGCTATAGATGCTGATTCCAAATCCTGTCTCGGAATTCCCATATCACATAGTTTTTCAGATATTTTAACCTGAAAATTCGTGTTTTGAACTTTTGGGTTAGAATATCTGAAAAACCATACGTCATCGAGAAATTCCGAGGCTGGATTCGGATTCAGCACCGACAATTGCATCAAAATGTTTATTTCTGTATTGGTTTGTTGAGTTTTTCTTTCAAATGTACCGTTTTTCGACCTCTTTAAAAAATGGTAAGCAAATTGTTTTAAAAATAGTTATATTTTGTCGCTTTTGCTCAAAAGAAAAAATATATATGCAATAAAATTACATAAAATTAATTTGAGTTAATTAAATTTTCAACACCGTGATCTGGCATAAAAGTGCCGATATGTATGTATATGAAAAAAGTAATCGATTAGGAGATATTCGATAAAAACGAGTTTGTTTTCAGAATATTTCCGAAATCAATAGTATTTGTATAACCTGTGATTGCCCACTTGAGAAAGTAGATAGTTTTTATTATGCAACCCAAAGCTTTCATCAAAAAGTTTTGGAAATGAAAATGCATTTAAACCACACGGATTACGGAACAGGCCTGGGTCAAATTCAATATTTGATCGTACTGGCAACTTCTGACACCGTGGTGAAACGCTGATAAAAATTTTGTGGGCGAGGGAGGAGCCCGCAATCGAGGTTATATCAGTGCTAGTGTACCATGGACTAGCGGGTGCAACTGAGGGAAAAAAAGCAACCGTGGGTTCTTTGATTGATGGTGAGGGAGGAGCCCGCAATTGAGGTTAAATCAGTGCTAGTGTACCATGGACTAGCGGGTGCAACTGAGGGAAAAAAAACAACCGTGGGTTAAGTGAGTTTTTTTTAATTTGGTGAATAATTCAACAGCTGATAATGACATTTCTAAAAAAAAAATCAAAACCGGGAGCAAAGTAAGTTTATTGTTATAAATTCGCTGGAGTCGTTGAATTATGCCAATTATGTCTGTCTACTCGTCTTATGGGCGTATCTTCACTAAGTTTAAAGTAATGATAAGCCGGTGCTGCTAAAAAATAAAATCGAAATTGATCGTTTATTAAAAAAAGCGTAAATACAACTGCAAATGCAAATCCAACTGACCCCTATGTAAATTCATTTGGAAAAGTTTAAATTAAATGGAAAAAAGATTAATTTGGTGAGGTAATGGTTTAGCAAATAATAGAAACAAGATTTGGCTCCTGTGTATGTTGTATGGCTTGCTTTGCAATCACTACCAGTCAAATAATTTTTTTCACTCTCAGGCAGCTCATGAATAGCTTCCCTAAACCATTTTATCTTGCAAAAGACATAGCTATGTATTGCCAACAGACTCAGTTTGCATGTTGCGTGCTCCGGCAGGAAATTGAGTAAGATTCCTGCAAAGATTAGGAGGATATATTGGATTTTTCTTTTGATTTAAATAGTTAAATTTTTAAAGTTTTAGGTTTTTTATACAACTTTACGAGCTTTTTGTGCGCTTTGTAGCTTACCTATTACAATAGCGGCGGATTCCTGTTATTGCGGTTTGCGTATGCTTTTTGATACCATGTTCTGATAGCTTTCCAATGAATACTTAAATAGGTGTCAGTAACTCGTAATGTTACATCTGCAACTTGCATACAATTTGAATCTTTTTATGCCACAAAACTAAATTTAGATTTTGTTGAAGTGCGGGAGCCTTTGCACTGTCCATGATGCAATTACCGATGAAGTATGTATCGCATATCTGATCAGGATCTTCGACGGACCCCATGGTGTTTTAAGATGTGGCTATATTTGCTGCTGATTCGAAGTTTATTGCGTCACCTTATTTTTCTAAAATAAAAATGAAAATTAGTTATAATATATTATAAAAATAGAGTTTTAGTTTCTTACAAACAATTGCCGAATTTGATTTGCAAATTAAATGTGTGGTGAAATGAAATGTCAAATTTATTTTCTGACTATGTTGCCATATTTTATTATTTTGAGATAATAAAAATAATCGAAAATAAAACCATTAGAAGTATCGAAAAATAATTAATTTTGCACATTATTCTAAAATTTCTGAGGTATTGCACGAAATATTTCATAAAATTGATGAAGTCAAAAAAAGAATTTATATAACTCTCTTATTTGGGTCAAAACACCCTAAGTGGTAGGCCCACAGTTTTACTAGTCACCACACCTGGGTGAATTTTAAAGTTACTAACACAACCAAATATTGTTTTTGCGTTAGTAGTGGAGTTCTACTCCCAGTTTCGCATCTTGATAATAATATTTGGCCATCAGCTACCAGAAGCTAGGTAAAAGGTGATATGTAGTACTTATTTCTATATTTCTCACAGGCCCAGTCACAACCGCACTCCCAGGGATGTGTGACAGAAATCCTATACGTTAGCAAACCATGCAGTAAGCAACAAACATGCTCAGCTAAATCAACAGCACAAAAAGCTTGCATTTGTATTAGCATTAGTAAGGACATCCTCTTTAGCTAGAAAGACATCTTAAGTATTTTACTGAGGTCGAGGGTTTTTTATATAATACTAACCTTACTTATTCTTCAGATAGGCATATTGTGCTGAGAATATCATGCTTTAATCAAAGTTCTCCTTTAGAAGATGGTATAGTATCAGTTTTAAAGTTATTTCAAGAAATGCTGAGAAATTGTTTAGGGTTGATGCTGTTAAGATGGAAAAACATGATAGTTTTGAATTTTTTCTTATGGAAATATAATATTTTGCCATGTTCTTACAGATTTAAAAATTAATTTTTATATAAATTAAAATAAAAAAAGTCACAATATTTATATTTGTTAATCAAAATGACAACAACTGTCAAAGAGCTTCATGAAACAGAGCCACTTACGTAAACGAAGATGAAAACTACGTAACGTTTTATACGCTACCAAAAATAAATTCGTTCGTCTTGCTTTCGCTAGCTGAAAAACGAACGTTAACGTATAAGATGATATGGCTGTTGAACTTAGCGCCATTCGTGCGGTCAAGTGTTATAAAACAAAAGAAAAAAATAATTTGACAGCTAAAAGCTTAAGATTAGTAAAAATGTATGGAAAGAGGAGATTCAACGTTGCATCAACGTAATTGAGCCACATTATTGAAAAGGAGTTAATCAGTTTTTAGGCTCTCCTGAAAAGTTGCCAATTTCGAGTTAGGTTGTTTTGTCAAAAGACCACTGAATTGTAGAACTAAGCGGAGACACAAACAAAAAACGACTTCTGTCAATGAGAACAAGAGGAAAACAACAAAATTGTTGTTTTGCTCATTAATTTTGACAGAACTCGCTCGCCATGATCCAGTTATATCAATGTTTGATATCGCATATAATGTAAATGTGTGTTTGTCTGTTGCTGATATTATTTCTGTTTCGGTTTTGAAAAGTTACAGTGTCACTGACAAAGCTGGGATCCTACATGATAAAGTTGTTTTGAAGTATTCTTTACGGAAAACATCGATAAGAGATTTAAACACTTAAAAGATTCCACAACGTTCAAACATGTCTCCATAAGTGAGGCCCTGGAGTCGTTGAATTATGCCAATTATGTCTGTCTACTCGTCTTACGGGCGTATCTTCACTAAGTTTTAAGTAATGATAAGCCGGTGCTGCTAAAGAATAAAATCGAAATTGATCGTTTATTAAAAAAAGCGTAAATACAACTGCAAATGCAAATCCAACTGACCCCTATGTATATACATACTGAATCCTTTTAAAAATAATTATTTTTAAAATAAATAATAAGCGGGCTTTAGGTCAGTTTTTAATTATTTATATTTAGTCCTTGAAAATGAACTCCAACGAAGTTCGAAATATCGGAAATTAATAAATAATTTAAAACTGACCAAAAGCCCGCTTATTTATTTAATTTGAAATTAAAGATGTCATAAAGAATATAACAATATTTAACACGGAGGGCACGCCGTAATAAAACATGTGGCTTTAAAAACAACTTAAAGAAAAATACAGCAAGGACATCAAAACAATTATTAACTAGCACAAGAAAATAAGTAGGATTAAAGCGAAAATAACAGCGTCTATAAAGTTCCTGTTAAAATTCAGAACATTTGGCATAGTACCTAACTTTATGGACAATATGACGAAAAATATCAAAAACATTTTCAAAATAAACGCCAAAGTCCCGCCAAAAATGAATAAAATCATAACAAAAATTATACGGACATTTCAAACAAAATTCTCAACCAGCTTATTAAACAAAAACACCGAATATTAAAACATTATGAGACAGAAATGACAAATACAAAGACAACAATCATGAAATATATCAAAACAAATGATGAGGAATTAATTTTCAACAGCGAAAATGCTCTCTATACGAAAGAGCTTCACAGAATTGAACAAATACAATAAACAACATCGACAACAAAAATGAGTGGTTTATCAATAAAACAAATAAAGAAATTGCTAACGACATACAGTGGCTGCTCTCTCACGGACCCAAATATGCTCTACCGACAATACAACGAATTTTTCCTGTGTTCAACTGCTAGAGTAAGGTTAACCACACTGATAAAAAACAACACTAGACACATTAAACTAGGCACAAGAGAGATATTTATCATAAGTACAGTTGGAAAAACGCGACAGTTTTTACAACAAAATCAAGACATTTTAATTTTAAGTTCGGACAAGGGAAACAATACAGTGGCCATGAATAAAGCGGAATATGATCGCAAAATGCGTATATTATTAAGAGACATCGCATACCGGAAGACTTAACACTTAACATTATAAACAGAAAGTGGACAATTATTGAACAGTATACAAAAATTATTAAAAATATGTTCTTGTTATACCCTACACGCAGGGTATATTCACTTTGTCCTTCCGTTTGTAACGCAGAGAAGGAGGCGTGGCAGATATAGAAAAGTATATATATTCTTGATCAGATATAGCCATGTCCGTCTGGCAGGCTGGCTGGCTGGCGATGAAATTTGGTACAGTGGCTTTGCAGTAAAAGTTAGCTCGAGGGATTGAAAATGAGCGAAATCGGCCAACGGACACGGCTCCCGTCCGTACAAAAAATATTCAAAATGCAACTTTAGTAGTTCTTTTTACGATAACGCAACCAAAACACACACATATACTAGGAATTGTAAGCGCAAGCTCCGAGCAAAAACTGGGCAAAATCGAACAAGAGAGCGTGGTACCTCTCATATAAGCAAAAGCTTCAAAACTCTATACTGAAAGAGTTTTTGGAGATAATCCAACTAAATTTCACTCAAATACTAAGGACTATAATTGCACGCTCTGAGCAAAAAGAGAGCGTGGCACCTCCCATATAAGGAAAAGTTCCAACCAAATTTCACTCAGACATCAATAACTATAAATGCAAGCTCTGAGCAAAAACTGGGGGAACTTGGACAAGAGGGCGTAGCAGCTCCCATATAAGCAAAACTTTCAAAATACTGCAGAGTAGAGTATTTAATGTTTGGCCAGGCCAAAGGTTGCACCCTTACTAGTTGCAGTATTTGTGTATCGTCAAAATTGGGGGAATGTCCGATTATGCAACAGTGGGCTGCAAGTGCAGTTTTTTTGTTAAATTGTTTTTTTTTTTTTTTCAATTTAATTTTGAGTCTGGCAAAGTTGAAAAAAAGTGACAAGTGCGTATAAACTTTATAAATTTCAAGCAACACAAAGTTCTAAAATTCGGCAAGTATATCATCTGAAAGTGTATTAAATTTTGCATCTAAAAAACATCAAGTTCAGCAAAGTTTCAAACTGATTTTCCTCTAATTGGGTTGAATTGGATTGCTTTTGCTGTAGATGTTGTTTTTGGCGCACCAAATGCAGCAAATCGATTGCCGGACAAAACATTTGTTATTGTTTCTGTTTTGTTTGTTTTATTTTTTTGGAATTGCTTAAGCCATAGTTTTTGGGGGCTAAGCTTTCTTTTTGAATTCATGATCATGTATCGATCAATGCCAGTTTGAACTTTTTTGTTTACTTCTGTGGTTTGCAGCATAATATTTACTTTTTTATATCTGCCACGCCTCCTTCTCTGCGTTACAAACGGAAGGACAAAGTGAGTATACCTTGGGTGTAGGGTATTACTGCGTAGATTTACTCTCGACATGTTACACATAATTGACACAACTACGAAAACGACTCAACTACAAGACAGACACTGACAACTGCGCTCATATTTACAGACATTTAGTAAAGACAAATAAGACTCAAAAGTAGAGCAAAAAACAAAAAAGAGCAAAGCAACATAATCACAATCAAAACATTCGACAACTGAAAGGCTATGAAACAACAAGTGCAATATTTTTCTAAGTTTTTTCGTTGTTCAGTGTGTTTTTGTGGTTCTGTACGTTGTGTTTTTTGATGTCAATGTTTACTTTTTAGTTTTTTGTTGTTAGTGCAAATTGTTTTATGAAAAGTGTTTTTTTATTTTTTTTAGTCCTTGAGAATGAACTCCGACGGTGTTCGAAGTATCGGAAATTAAAAACTGACCTAAAGCCCGCTTATTTATTTATTTTAAATTAAAGAGGTATATATCAATATAATTATTTTTTATGAATTACAACAATATAACTGATTTTAACTTATCATATAGTAGTTCTAATAACATAATTATAGTTTCCTAATTCCTCCAAACTTTGTTTTTAATTTCAACGGAGAAAATTATATTGCCTTTAAAGATTAAGACCTCTGCTGGTTGGGATGGCGTTTCGATTGTAATATTCAAATGGTTTTTAGAGAATCTTCTCAGTTAGTCGAGTCGATTGGTTTGGAGCTAACGTCTTTGAATTTAAATGTAGTTGGATTTTATAGGTCCCATAAATGTAGTATAGTTTTATGTCGAAAAGTTGATTGTTTTGGTAATGCTGAAACTATTTTCTTTAGAGATTTAAATATTATTATTCATGAAGCTTCATTCATTACAAGTGAATTCATATTCCTTCATTCGACTATTACTAGACCTAGCAGTAATAGTTGCATTGGCCATGTTTTTTCCAACGGTATAAGAGATCTAACTAAAGTCTGCGTGATTAATTGTGATGTTAGTGACCATTTGCTGATTTTTGACTGCCTTCCATTGTGCTACTAATGCTGATAAATGCAGTGAAATAGCTACAAGGAAAATTCTTCTTTGATACAGCAACACATTCTATTATCAGTATGAAGAAATGATATGTCGTTCGATAACTGTGATATTCTTATAAACTCGCTTTCATCAATTGTTAAAAGCAACACTTTTTCAAGTCAAATTCGTGCAGCGTTGCCATCAACTCAAAAGGGAGAGCGTCACAGCGATTCAAAAAAGGTGTCATATAACACCCTCTGATTGTACAAATTGGTGCCATATAACACCCTTCATTTTTATATATCGATACGTCAAACGTAAAAGTTGGTAACTCGAAAATCGTAGTTTTTAGTTATGATCATTTTTGTATTGTTTTCGTTAAAACAAGAAAACCAGAAGCAAAAATTTAATAAATACTTTGGAAATCTGTAGTCCAAATAAAGGTTTTCGACTATTAAATCGTTGTCACTATTCCAAATTGATTTACAGAGATATTTACAATTTCAACTTATAATTTGAATAAATTTGGATAAAATGAATCCATATGAGTTGTAACTCTAGTTACCAACTAATGTTCTCTTTCCGTTCCATGAGGAAAGTTGGTAACTTAACTTGCCAACTAACATTAAAGATATTTTACGGATATTACGTTGGTATGTAGGACTTACAACCACTGATTTTTAAAGAAAAATTAACTTATAACTTTGTAAGTTAGTTACCAACGCAATTCGTTAATTTTGTCCCGTGCATAAGTTATCAACTTAAGTTGCCAAGTTTTTGCATGGGGGCCTCAGTAAAATATACTCAGGTTGTAACTTCAAAAATTGCTCCCAGCCCTTCAAATTTCAAGCTAATGGTTCCAAAATTTGACATAAGATGGAGTCTGATGCGCAGATTTCGAAAATCATTGTCCCATAAAAAGTTGGTAACTTGAGTTACAAACTTTTACGTTGGATATATCGATATTATATTTAATCCTATAGGAGTTTTAACTATTGTTTGTAAGTAGTCTTAGTTTTTATCGTCGTTTCGTCTCCGAATTAAGGTTCTGGAAATACAAGTATTAAAACGACAAGGATTGTTTAACAATTTTAATTTATTTAATGAAAACATAAACAAACTTCAAAAACAAATACATAAAATAGTATGTAAAGAAATTTATAAAAACATACATAAAAATGGTTTGTACTTATGGTATTTTTTCAGACCTAGAAACTTTTATTCAAAAAGATTTGCAAATAATTTGCTGAAAATTAGTTTTGCATAAAAGTTTATAACAACTTGTATAAAAGACGCATGAAATTGTTTTGCTCTTTTCTGTTACATACATCATTAAGAATTGTTCTTCGTCTTAGATATGAGCTATAAACTGGTTTTGTGTGATTTTTTGTTTTTTAAATATGACCATTTGAAAATGATACCATATAGAGGAAAATCATATGAGAACCTACATACGATTTTTAACTTTCATGTATCATTTTATAGTGGTTATAACTTTTTTTAAAGAAAAATCACACATAACTAGTTTCTAGCTCTTTTTGAAGGCAAAAATAACTTAAGGATGCATTCAATAGAAAAGACCAAAACGATTTCGTAAGTCTTCCATACGAATTCAAAAATCATGTGTTTGAACATTACAAACTTTTATCAGAATTAAGAGTATATATATATTCTATCTAAAGTAGCTTTTTTTAAAAAGCTTTTTAAACAGTTTGTTTCAAGGACTGAAAATTTAACACTTCAAAATCACAGTTCAATTAAATTTAATGAGCCATTTTCAAAAAACTCGGTTTTCTTATCTCACTTAAATCACATTAAGAGCTGGTTCACACAACAAACTAAACTGTCAGGCGAGGGACCTCTTTCCACCGTTTGCCTAAAAATAGTACTATCGCCCGACAATTTAGTTTTTCGTGTGAACCAGCACTCATTATAAATAAAAATTTAATCGTAATCTGATTTTGACATTTCATAAGTGCTCACGATGTTGCCACCCATATTTTTTTAGATCTACTTAATTCAATGCGGGAAAGTACTTTTTGGAGATCGAAAGTACTTTTTCAATCAGCCACACTTACTAAAAAAATAAAATAGCCCAATAGTCCGTGACACCTTGTGGAAAATCGTGGTGTCACAAAAATCTGATATTTTTTCGGTGTCACAGACTAAAACTAAGTGTCACATGTGTCAAGAATGAATACTGGTCTTATTTTAAGAAAACAGGAGTAATCTCTGTCTTCTCGAAAATTTTAAAAGACTTAATTCAATTATCAAACTGATCTTTAAAAAAAGCGTTCTAAGTATTTGAATAGAGGAATTGAAAAATTTCAAGGTGATCCAAAAAAGATTTGAAGGAAAATTAATGCGTTGGTTAAAGAAATTCCCAGGAATTTGTTAGATGATTTAACTAACAATTTTTTCTGCTCGATTGATGAACCATCACTAACTCGCCTATAAGTTTTCCCTGGGATGGTATTAATTTTGTCCAGTCTCTAATTCCTCCAAACATTGTTTTTAATTTCGACAGAGAAATTTATATTGCCTTTAAACATTAAGAGCTCTGCTGGTTGGGATGGCATTTCGATTGTAATATTCAAAAATTCTCTTGAGCAATTAGTTGATACTATGTAATTTGGTTATTGATACCAACACCTTCCCAAACTTGTATAAAAAACCAAACTGTGTCTCCGATTTTCAGGAAAGTTAAAAAAGGTAATGTGGATAATTATTGACCGATTTCCATCCGGCCAACTCTTAGTACATTTTTTGAAAGGCGTAATTGCGTCGAGCATATTGTTACGAAATTTCCTGTCTCTTATGACAGTAATTTCAATCTCTTACTGTTTTCTGAGTTCGATCACTGGATTGTGTAGCAATCAAAAACACACACTTTAGTTATAAAATGTTATACTTTCACTGGCACTTTCTGTGCAACCTTTTCGCTTTATTGCTTAAAATCAACTGTGTTCAGCTCTCATGAACAACTCTTTTTATAACCATATGAACGTTCTAGAATTGCATTAGCGAAACATCTGGCAACATCTCGTTGATTCCCTCGGCTAATAATTTGTTGACATCACTGTTTTTATTGACATCTCGAACTGTCAAGTACTTTCGTGAAGTTTCTATTTGTTTATTTTTGTCACACTGCCCTCCTCTTAAACTTGTTCGGGACGAACTGTCGCCTCCATATGCCGTTAGCCTTTCAATGTGTACCACTTTTAATTTTCCTTTGTTACCGGGGTATTTTTGGATTCGATACACAACATCGTTAATCCTTGTGACGATCCGGTAAGGTCCCTCCCAATGAGGGACAAGCCTCGTTTTCGTTGTGGGTTGTGTAGCAGCACTGATTGACCTTCTTTGAACCCTTCAGTATTTGCTCGCAGATCATATCGAGCTTTCATCTTGTCGCTAGCCAATTGAGGACGTCTCCTGATAAGCTCGTGTATATCAGCCAGTTCTTCTTTTTTTCGCGACATGTAATCGTCAACATGGGTTGTTTCTGGGACAACGCTTACTCCGTACTGTAGTAGTATCGTGTATTGACGAACGATAAGCCATTAGAAACATTGGTAGACGCTCATCCCAATCTTTTTGTCCTTTATCGACAACCTTTTTCAGATGCTCCTCTCGAGTACGGTTGAACCTTTCGACCATGCCAACGGACTGAGGATGCAATGCTGTGGTACGTGTCTTCTGTATTCCCAGCATGTCACAAACCTCCTTTAAAACTGCCGACTCAAAATTTCGTCCTTGGTCGGAATGCAACTCAAGTGGAGCTCCATATCGGTAAATCCAATTTTTGATGAAAATGTCTGCCACTGTTTTTGCTTCTTGATTGGGAATGGGATATACTCCTGGCCACTTACTGAAGTAATCAATTACCACAAGGATGTATTTATTCCCTGCATTGCTGATTGGAAAAGGTCCAGCTATATCCATGGCTATCCTCTCAAAGGGAGCTCCAACGTTATACTGATGCATTTTCCCTCAAGTTCGTCGCCTTGGTCCTTTAGCAATCGCACATTGATCACAACGGCGTATCCAGTCAGCAACTGTTTCTTGGCACCCAACCCAATAAAACCGTTTCTTTATTTTCTCTGTGGTTTTTGTTATGCCCAGATGCATAAATTAAATTAAATTAAATTTTGTCTTTGGAATAACCAACAGTTTTGAGCGAATTTTGGCATCCTCGCTTTCCCATATTCGGTATAGGCAACAATCATGCAACTCCAAACTTTGCCATTGCGCCCAGCATGCTTTACAGATTTGGCTTTCACTTGGGATTTCTTCCCACGCTAGTTTCCTACCCAGCTCCTTATACTTAATTATAGTTGCCAAATCTGTATCACTGCGCTGGTCCCGTTGTATCTCCTCATTTGTCCACTTTTCTTAAGGCAAAACGTTCAAAAGACGCACATCAATTGTTCCAGCTTTATTTTCCGTTCTTGAACAATGGCCACATTCAATTTTACATGGACGACGGGAAAGTGTATCTGCATTTCCATGCTGGCTTCCTTTGCGATGTTCTGTGGTGAAATCATAGCTCTGCAAGCGTTCTATCCACCGTGCGATTTGGCCTTCAGGATCCTTGAATTGAAGTAGCCACCTTAATGCCGCATGATCTGTCCTCAGGAGAAAGTGCTATCTATACAAGTACTTATGTTTTACGCATTCCATTACAGCCAGTAACTCTTTCCGAGTAACGCAATAGTTCCTCTCAGAATTTTGCTGAAATATGCGACGAATTTTTCTTGTCCATTGATGACTTGGGACAAAACTCCTCCTATACCATAGCCGCTGGCATCGGTGTCCAATAAAAATTTTTCGCCGGGCATTGGATACGCGAGTACTGGCGCTGTAGACAATAATTCTTTCAGCTTTTGGAATGCAGTTTCCTGTGTGCTACTCCATTCAAATTTCCGATTTTTCTGTATCAGCTCATGTAGACTGCCTGCGACGTTTGCAAAACCAGGAACAAAACGTCTGTAGTAAGTGCATATGCCCAGAAAACTTCGCAACTCATGAAGATTAGATGGTCGTGGCCAATTTTTGACAGCTTTTATTTTATCCTCATCTGTGTGTTTTCCTTCTGACGTTACCTTGTGTCCCAGATATTTGACTTCACGCTGGAAAAGTGAGCACTTTTTCGCACTTAATTTTAGCCCAGCTGCCTCCAAGCGCTCAAACACTCCAAGTTTTTCAAGTGGTCTTCGAAACCTTTTCCCATGATGATTATGTCATCGAGATACACTAAACAGGTCCTCCAATGTAGTCCTTTGAGAACTCGTTCCATTAATCGTTCGAACGTAGCTGGAGCATTACAAAGACCAAACGGCATGACGTTGAACTGCCATAGACCATTTCCAATACTAAAGGCAGTCTTCTCCTTGTCTTTGTCATCTATTTTCACCTGCCAATATCCACTTTGTAAGTCCAGGGTGGAAAACCATGTTGCTCCAGATAACGTATCCAGTGTATCATCGATCCTGGGTAACGGGTAGCTGTCTTTTTTGGTGACGTCATTCAATTTCCTGTAATCCACACAGAATCGCATACTTCCGTCCTTTTTCTTGACAAGTACGACTGGTGAACTCCACGGGCTTTCCGATGGTGCAATAACATTTTCTTGCGCTATTTCCTCTATAATGCCCGTCACTTCTTCTCTCTTAGCGAGTGCTAGCCTCCTTGGAGGTTGACGAATTGGATGAAAATTACCTGCATCAATGCGATGTTTAACCACTAATGTTCGGCCATTATTTTCTCCTTTGGACGCAAATATCCGCCAATGCTTTTGCAGAAACTTTTTTGCTTTATTTTTGTTCTGGGCAGACAACTCCTTCGTCCATTCTTTCGTCAATACTTCCAAGGCCGATAATTTTGTTAAAGTTGCACCTTTTGTGTCCTGCTGGTCATTTTCACAATTTATAACAGCCGTAACTTTCTCACAATGCGCTATTAGTTGGATTCAAAATTCGTACCGGTATTTTGTTGTCCACTCTTTGTTTTACTAGGGTCTTTCCAATAATCAGGTCTTTCTTTACGTTTTTCTTATCTGCTTCCACTAACCACAGATGGCTTGTCCCACAGTCTTTACTTGTTGTAGCCCAAATAATTTCTTCGGTTTTGGGTTCAATTCGTCAGCGCTCATTTATGTAGAATCTTGCGATTTTTAAATTTTGTCCACAGCCAATGTCCAAAGGCAACTCCACATTGGCATACCTTAACGTCTTTTTCTTAAGGTCCAAAGTGAACCCATATCGAATCATGAAGTCCACGCCAATGATAACCTCATCGGTGATTTTTGCAACACTAAAATCATGTTCCAAATTTTTGTTGCCGATAAGAATACTCGCTGTAAGTTTTCCTACTATTTGCGCAATTTCTCCTGTCGCTGTTCTCAATTGGATCCCATTTAACGACGTAACTCGTCGTCTATCAAATAAATCACTCCTCACAATTGAATGCGATGCTCCCGTATCCAAAGTCAGCTCACATGTTCTTTCGTTGATTTTTCCACCGATCGTAGGGCTGTTGGAACTCCGGCAGAGCTTCGAAACTAAGACTATGGGGCAATCATAAGTGGGAGTCAGCTCACGCTCCGCTGTACTGACTCTCTTTAGTTAAACGACTGCTCTTCGTTACCATTTTTGCCATCGTTCACCTTATTTTCAATTTTTCTTCATGGTGAACGTGATGCAGCTCGTTTACGACGTGAACGACGTGCGGCTAACCGCAATTATAGCACTTTCCACTGAAGCTACTGCTGGCAAACAATGAATTTTTATTTTCAGCCTCCAACTCCATCCAAGACAGTCAAGTCCCTTAGAGTCCTCTGGGAAGGGGCTGCAATTGAAATTGTAGATAGGAATAAGATTCCATCCACCCCCAAAGCCAAGGTTTCCCTTCCACATAAAATGGAGGCAAATCTGGCCTTACAGCTTCTACAACGGCAAAATCCGGATATACCTTCGAAGGATTGGAGGGTACTCAAGACAATTGAGTCAACAGGACTTGGGACGGGTCAGGTACTCATCCTTCAAATTAATAAGGAAGCCGAGGATCTGCTCTATCCCAGGTTTGGAAGAATGGCATGAGCAATGGCTTGTGTATACCTCCGACTGAAAAAGCGTAGTCCTAAGGATGCAAATTTAAATACGCTGGAATCTGATGAGGTAGAGAACGACCTAGGTTTGGAGTCGCTTGCCTCAGCAGCAGCTAGCGTCTCTTTAAATGAAGCAATAGACACTTCGGCGGATAGTTTGAGCTCTACCGTCATTGAGGTTGAGCAGAAAAATGGGCCACGTAATGAGATTTCTGCAAATAAATCTGCATCACAGTAGTTCAGCTTCAGCTGTGCTGCTTAAAACCCTTGATGAGGGGTCTTTTGACGTGGCGCTCATCCAAGAACCTTGGATTGCACCAAATGGTGACATTAAGGGCTTGGCGTCACTGAACTACAACTTATTTTACTCTCCAAACGAAGGTAAGAGACGTTCGGTGATTCTGGCTAAAAAGAACCTCAACATCCTTCTTAAACCTAATTTTAGCACCAATGATATGACCTCGGTCATATCAAAAGATGAAAGAAATAAATCTCTATTTATTACCTCGGCGTATATGACCCATGGCGACGACACCCCATCTGCTGACCTCCGGAACCTAATCCAAGCAGCAGAAACCGCAAAACACAACATTGTGATAGGTGCTGATGCAAATGCACATAACACCCTTTGGGGGAGTAGCGATACCAACAGCAGAGGTGAGTCTCTCCTCAACTATTTAAATACTACTAATTTATGTATAGGTAACCGCAGTATTGAACCAACTTTTGTTGGTCCTTTAAGCCAAAACGTATTAGACTTGACCTTTTTCACTGAGAAGAACAACTTTAAGCTTGAAAACTGGCACATCCTCAATAAGGCTTCTTTTTCTGACCACAAATACATCGTTTTTACAACAAATTTTTGTTCAACTACAAAAATTAAAAAAGTTATTCGAAACCCTAACAAAACTGATGGGGCGTTGTACAAAACAATAGTCTACAACAAGCTCGCTCGTATAAGTTAATACTATACAACAGGCTGAGGAATTAAATGAAACAATTTCGGCCATTTTACTTAAAGCTTTTCATATTACTTGCCCAGTTAAATACTCTTCTAAAAAATCCCTTGGTGGAACAAGGAACTTGCTGAAAAGAGGAAGAAAATACAATCTCTGTTCAAAAAAGCTCGCAAGCTAAATACCTACACCGCTTGGAGTTAATATAGGCTTGAGCTTAAGAAATTTAAAACTATTCTGCAGTGTACTAAAATGGAAAGTACCACTGAAGCTGCCAGGCTACGCAAAATATTATCCAAAAAAGAAATTTCACATCCATTAATCCAAAAACACAATGGGGAGTGGGTTGCAGATGAGCGAGAAACGGTGGAGGTTCTTTTGAACACTCATTTTCCTGGCTGTCTGGCAAATCCGACACCTGTTAGGACCTTTGAAAACAGTCCCTTTATGGAATTTCCTATTATATTTACAAAAGACAGTTTCTGGTGGGCAATTAAATCATTTAGCCCTTATAAATCGCCAGGACCTGATGGTCTGTTTCCAGCCATGCTTCAGCATGCTGGAAAATGTTTTACGGCAATCCTTATTATTCTCTTTGAAGGATATATAAGGCTTAATATGGTACCAAAGTCGTGGCGAGAGGCGAGAGTGGTTTTCATACCTAAAAGTGGAAAATCCAGTCACGTCAAAAAACTTTTGAAAGAATTCTTTACGCTTACATTAGAGATAAGTTGCCCATAACTGCTATCTCAAGCTGTCAGCATGCTTACCAAAAAGGAAAATCCGTGGACACAGCCCTTCACTCAGTTGTTCAAACTATAGAGAGTGCTCTACATTTTCAAGAATACGCTCTGGCTGCTTTTTTGGACATAGAAGGCGCCTTCAATTATGTGAGCAGCAATGCAATCTTGGAAGCTTTAACTAAAGCAGACGTCAACCTACCGATTGGAGAATGGATTGAAACACTTTTAAGTAGTCGTATAGTTAAAGTGGAATGGCAGAGTGTCTGCCTAAAGTATGCAACTAGAGGTACTCCACAAGGGGGTGTTTTGTCACTTCTGTGGATAATTGCTATCAATCCCATCTTGCATACACTTAATAAAAAGGGTGTCATAGTCGTAGCCTACGCTGATGACACTGTTATTCTTGTCAAATGTAAATTTCTAGACACAATGAGTGAACTTCTAGAAAGTGCTCTCGCAACAATAAGCAAATGGGCTTTAAGAAATGGACTTAACGTTAACCCTTCAAAAACAGAACTGGTTTTGTTCACAAGGAAACACAAAGTTCCCGTTTTTAGGAATATTTGTCTAGATAATATCAAAATACCTCTATCTAATGAAGCATATAGTGTTGCAGGTTTTCCATTTTTACGTACTTAGGTTTTAAATTTTTTGTATTTAAAAAAAATTCTTTTGATCTCCTTTTATCCTTCTTCTGATTTATCTTTAGATATAACCGTGGTTTTTCGCACTTATCTAGTCTATCGTTTTAAAAAATCTTTGGATTTTTCTGTTGATTCTGGTAAAATCACTGCCTTTCGCACTTTTTGTAGTCCTAGTTTTTTATGAAAAATCTTTGGATTTTTTTTTTTTTTTTCTCTGATTTATTTTTAGATATAATAACGTCGTCGGATGGAGGAAGAGGCTGAAAAGAAAAATTTATCGTTTGCCAGCAGTAGCTTCAGCGGAAAGTGACTGCCGATCACGTCGTAAACGAGCTGCATCACCAAAAAGAAAAATTGAAAATAGGGTGAACGATGGCGAAAATGGTAACGAAGAGCAGTCGTTAAACTAAAGAGAGTCAGTACAGCGGGGCGTGAGCTGACTCCCACTTATGATTGCCCCATAGTCTTAGTTTCGAAGCTCTGCCGGAATTCCAACATCCTTACCATCGCACAGTGGTCGGAAAATCGAAAAAGCTGGCCAAAATTCTGAAAGTCGGTAATAAGGGGTTTTTGATGAAGCTTATTACGAATCCAAAATCCATTTTTGAAAAAACAAAATGGCGGATCCACAATGGTGCACAAATAATGCTTAACCAAATATATTCTCACAAAAGTCGGTAATTTTAGGTTTGTGATGATGCTTATTACGAATCTGAAATCTATTTTCAAAAAGAACAAAATGGCGGATCCAAAATGGTGGACTAAAAACTGCTAAGCTGCATTAATTACCACCAAAAGCGGTACATTTTAGTTTCAGATGTTGCTTATAATGAATCTGAAACCTAGTTTACGAAATACAAAATGGCGGATCCACAATGACGAGCCGTTTAGTGCAAAACTATATTAATCAATAAGAAGAGAGTTATTGGGGTTTTTGAGGTCGCTGATTGGAAATATGAAATTAATTTTTGTAACACAAACTGGCACATCCAAAATTTCGGTCAAAATATGCTGAACAGCATCTTTATCTACGAAAGTTTTGTTTCTGGGATCAATTATTACGAAAATGAAATACTTTACAAAAGTCCTAATATCTTTTTCAGAGGCACCTCGGGGCAGCTAATTTTTTTACAGGTTTTTAGAAAAATGTACCCTGAATAAGATGCATGTAGAAACTAGACGGATGGCCGTGGATGCTATAACATTTATCATATTAAAAACCACTTCAACAATTTTTTTGTGTATATATTTTCACGAAACAGTTGCCTATTTACATAAACTGTGAACGAGATAAAACGCTTTGGATTTGAGAAACATATTAAATAAACATTCACTGAGAGACTCCATTTCGTTACATTGCAAAAAAATGAATAGAAGTTATTTTTTCGACTTGTTTACTGAGGCGCTTTATATTGAAAAAAAAAATAAAAAAATTCTTCGCAAGAATAGGTGAACTTCAAACTCAAACGAGAAGAGTTTTTTAGGCACAGAGGTCTTTCTGACCACTGAAACGATCAAAGTGGATAATATTCTACACTTACCAACAATTAAAAGTGAAAAAACAAAAACTTAATTTTTCGATTTTGACCAGCTTTTTTGATTTTCCGACCAGTGTGCATCGGTGGAAAAATCAACGGAAGAACATGTGAGCTGACTTTGGATACGGTTGCGTCGCATTCAATTTTGAGGAGTGATTTATTTGATAGACGACGAGTTACGTCGTTAAAAAGGATCGAATTGAGAACAGCGACTAGAGAGATTGCGCAAATAGTTTGAAAAGTTACAGCGAGTGTTCTTATCGGCAACGAAAATGTGGAACATGATTTTAGTGTTGCAAACATCACCGATGAGGTTATCATTGGCGTGGACTTCATGATTCAACACGGGTTCACTTTGGACCTTAAGAAAAATACGTCAAGGTATGCCAATGTGGAGTTGCCTTTGGACATTGGCTGTGGACAAAATTTAAAAATCGCAAGATTCTACATAAGTGAGCGCTGACGAATTGAACCCAAAACCGAAGAAATTATTTGGGCTACAACAAGTAAAGACTGTGGGACAAGCCATCTGTGGTTAGTGGAAGCAGATAAGAAAAACGTAAAGAAAGACCTGATTATTGGAAAGACCCTAGTAAAACAAAGAGTGGACAACAAAATACCGGTACGAATTTTGAATCCAACAAATCAGCCGAAATGGATGCAAAAAAGTGAACTAATAGCGCATTGTGAGAAAGTTACGGCTGTTATAAACTGTGAAAATGACCAGCAGGACACAAAAGGTGCAACTTTAACAAAATTATCGGCCTTGGAAGTATTGACGAAAAAATGGACGAAGGAGTTGTCTGCCCAGAACAAAAATAAAGCAAAAAAGTTTCTGCAAAAGCATTGGCGGATATTTGCGTCCAAAGGAGAAAATAATGGCCGAACATTAGTGGTTAAACATCGCATTGATGCAGGTAATTTTCATCCAATTCGTCAACCTCCAAGGAGGCTAGCACTCGCTAAGAGAGAAGAAGTGACGGGCATTATAGAGGAAATAGCGCAAGAAAATGTTATTGCACCATCGGAAAGCCCGTGGAGTTCACCAGTCGTACTTGTCAAGAAAAAGGACGGAAGTATGCGATTCTGTGTGGATTACAGGAAATTGAATGACGTCACCAAAAAAGACAGCTACCCGTTACCCAGGATCGATGATACACTGGATACGTTATCTGGAGCAACATGGTTTTCCACCCTGGACTTACAAAGTGGATATTGGCAGGTGAAAATAGATGACAAAGACAAGGAGAAGACTGCCTTTAGTATTGGAAATGGTCTATGGCAGTTCAACGTCATGCCGTTTGGTCTTTGTAATGCTCCAGCTACGTTCGAACGATTAATGGAACGAGTTCTCAAAGGACTACATTGGAGGACCTGTTTAGTGTATCTCGATGACATAATCATCATGGGAAAAGATTTTGATGACCACTTGAAAAATCTGGAGGAAGTGTTTAAGCGCTTGGAGGCCGCTGGACTAAAATTAAGTGCGAAAAAGTGCTCACTTTTCCAGCGTGAAGTCAAATATCTGGGACACAAGGTTACGTCAGATGGAATACACACTGATGAGGATAAAATAAAAGCTGTCAAAAATTGGCCACGACCATCTAATCTTCATGAGTTGCGAAGTTTTCTGGGCCTATGCACTTACTACAGACGTTTTGTTCCTGGTTTCGCAAACGTCGCAGGCAGTCTACATGAGCTGACACAGAAAAATCGGAAATTTGAATGGAGTAGCACACATGAAACTGCATTCCAAAAGCTGAAAGAATTATTGTCTACAGCGCCAGTACTCGCGTATCCAATACCCGGCGAAAAATTTGTATTGGACACCGATGCGAGTGGCTATGGTATTGGAGGAGTTTTGTCCCAAGTCATCAATGGACAAGAAAAAGTCGTCGCGTATTTCAGCAAAATTCTGTCGAAACCTGAGAGGAACTATTGCGTAACTCGGAGAGAGTTACTGGCTGTAATGGAATGCGTAAAACACTTCCATAAGTACTTGTATGGACAGCACTTTCTCCTGAGGACAGACCATGCGGCATTAAGGTGGCTACTTCAATTCAAGGATCCTGAAGGCCAAATCGCACGGTGGATAGAACGCTTGCAGAGCACTTTCCCGTCGTCCATGTAAAATTGAATGCGGCCATTGTTCAAGAACGGAAAATAAAGCTGGAACAATTGATGTGTGCCTTTTGAACGTTTTGCCTGAAGAAAAGTGGACAAATGAGGAGATACAACGGGACCAGCGCAGTGATACAGATTTGGCAACAATAATTAAGTATAAGGAGCTGGGTAGGAAACCGGCGTGGCAAGAAATCTCAAGTGAAAGCCAAATCTGTAAAGCTTACTGGGCGCAATGGCAAAGTTTGGAGTTGCATAATGGTTGCCTATATCGAATCTGGGAAAGCGAGGATGGTAAAGTTCGCTCAAAACTGCTGGTTATTCCAAAGGCAAAATTTAAGGAAATAATCGAGGATTATCACAATGGATCGAGCGGTGGACATCTGGGTATAACAAAAACCACAGAGAAAATAAAGAAACGGTTTTACTGGGTAGGATGCCAAGAAACAGTTGCTGACTGGATCCGCCGTTGTGATCAATGTGCGATTGCTAAAGGACCAAGGCGACGAACTCGAGGGGGAATGCATCAGTATAACGTTGGAGCTCCCTTTGAGAGGATAGCCATGGATATAGCTGGACCTTTTCCAATCAGCAATGCAGGAAATAAATACATCCTTGTGGTAATTGATTACTTCAGTAAGTGGCCAGAAGTATATCCGATTCCCAATCAAGAAGCAAAAACAGTGGCAGACATTTTCATCAAAAATTGGATTTGTCGATATGGAGCTCCACTTGAGTTGCATTCCGACCAAGGACGAAATTTTGAGTCGGCACTTTTTAAAGAGGTTTGTGACATGCTTGGAATACAGAAGACACGTATCACAGCATTGCATCCTCAGTCCGATGGCATGGTCGAAAGGTTCAACCGTACTCTAGAGGAGCATCTGAGAAAGGTTGTCGACAAAGGACAAAAAGATTGGGATGAGCGTCTACCAATGTTTCTAATGGCTTATCGTTCGTCGATACATGATACCACTACAGTGACGCCAGCAAAAGCCATTTTTGGTACGGACTTAAGGCTTCCAGCAGATTTAAAGTACGGAGTTAGCGTTGTCTCAGAAACGACCCATGCTGACGATTACATGTCGCGAAAAAGAGAAGAACTGGCTGATATACACGAGCTTATCAGGAGACGTCCTCAATTGGCTAGCGACAAGATGAAAGCTCGATATGATCTGCAAGCAAATACTGAAGGGTTCAAAGAAGGTCAATTAGTGCTGCTATACAACCCACAACGAAAACGAGGCTTGTCCCCTAAATTACAGACTCTCTGGGAGGGACCTTACCGGATCGTCACAAGGATAAACGATGTTGTGTATCGAATCCAAAAATACCCCGGTAACAAAGGTAAATTAAAAGTGGTACACATTGAAAAGCTAACGCCATATGGAGGCGACAGTGAATCTCTTGTTCGGGACGAACAAGTTTAAGAGGAGGGTAGTGTGACGAAAAATAACACATGAAAAGAAACTTCACGCCATTTCGAGATAAAACCAGTGACGTCACGAAAGTACTTGACAGTGATGCCAAATTTTGTCAAGAAACTACTAGCCGAAGGAATCAACGAGATGTTGCCAGATGTTTATCTAATGCAATTCTAGAACGTTCATCCGGGTATAAAAGGAGCTGTTCATGAGAGTTGCAACACAGTTGATTTTAAGCAATGAAGTGAAAGAGTTGTACACACAGTGCCAGTGAAAGTAAATAAAGTGCTAATTGTGATATTAGATTTTGAATGTAATAAATAGTGAAATAAACAATTGTACCGTGTGAAAATAAACATTTGTGATTTAAATAAACCATTTTATAACTAAATAAAGTGTGTGTTTTTGATTGCTACACAATCCAGTGATCGAACTCAGAAAACAGTAAGAGATTGAAATTATCGTCATAGAGACAGGAAATTTCGTAACAATACTATTTTTAGGCTTAAAGAATCGGGGGGCCTTAAGCTAAGGCCTTACGGACACAGTAACGTAGGTAATATTGAGAGTATTACTACTGACTACATGATTCCTAAGCTTTCTATGGGGAAAAAATTCTTGGTCACATTCCCGTCTAGAGAATTCTGGAACACACGAGGTGAAGATCCAACCAAAGTAATAAACGTATACACAGATGGCTCTAAATCAGATAATGGGGTTGGAGCGGGTTTCTATGTCTCCAACTCAAACGAAGAATACTCATTTAAATTGCCAGATGAGTGCAGCATTTTCCGAGCGGAAATTTTCGCGATTAACAAAGCGGTCGATGACCTTAAAGAAAGTGTAAGCGAGAAGAAAATTGCTCTATACGTCGATAGTCAAGCTGCTTTAAAAGCGATTTTTCTCTGGTTTTCTGACAATCGTAACTCTGTTGCTCCACGGACTTTCGCTTTCTTCGATAACACCAAGCTCTATCATTTTATCCAGCTCTGCATAGACCAGCTCTTGGATAGCGGGTGACATTGGATAATGTCGATCTTTTACAGGAGTTGACCTTTCTGTCAGCTGTATGGTATGCACCTCAAGATCCGTTTTGCCTAACCCATGTTTTTCATACGTGAGAAAATGGTTTATCACTTCATCCAGGCGCCTCCGCTGATCTTCACTTAGTTCGTGTTGCTCAAAATCTTTTGAATTTTGTTCATCCTGGTTCGCAAAGCTATTTTTAATTTTTTCCAAATCAATTTCTTCGACTCCAATTACGTCTGTGGCAATTTTAAACGCACGCCAAAAATCTATTCCAAAATATGCGTTTTGGTCCAATTCAGGACACAAAAAAAAATGTTATATTTCTAACCTCATTTTTATACTTGACTGGCAAATTTACTTTTCCTCGAATGGTATGCCTTTGACCTCCTGCTGTTCGTACTGTGGAATAATAACGCTCAATTTCTGTACCCAATTCTGCAATTAACTCTCTACATCCTCTGCCTAAAAGACTTACAGATGCTCCTGTATCCATCAAACCTCTTATTTTTACCTTTCCTACTTCAACATCTGCGTATGGCCTTGGATCTTTGACATGTGCTCCACATATCGCTTCTGCAACTTTTTTATTTTCCCTAGGTGTTTCAACTTGTACTTCTTTATCAACATCGGGTATTATTACTTCTCCGCGGGAGTCTGACTGGACCGTGATATTCCCGCTGGCATCACGTTCCTCCGGTCGTTTCCCAAAGCACATGTGGGACACTTTGGAGTGATGACGTTAGGGAGACCACATTTATAGCAGAATATAGCTCTTTGCAGAGAAAGACATTCCATATATACATGTCCAGGTTGACGACAGTTCCAGCATATCAGTGCTCGTTTTTCTTGCTGATCCTGTGGCAGGTTGGATTTTTGTTGTTGTTGTTGCATCTGCTTTGGATCTCCTGCGATACAATTTTGTTGATATTGTTGCTGATATTGGGACTTTTGCAAAACATTTTGTTGTGCTGAATACGGATGCTGTTGTAGCTGCTTATATCTACGTGGTGGCTGCACTTCCTCGATATACTGATCAACATCATACGTCCAGCAATTAGGATCATCTCCACTATCCATCACTGCTAATTCGTTTAAATTATGGCCTTTAAATTGCTGTTGGTATCGACTTGGTTTATGGTATGGTGCACGGGACTCACGACGTAAAAAATTCAATTCGGCTTCCACACACTCATCTCGCAGCTGGTTCACGCTGTAAATGGTCATTGGGTATATTATTTTTGCCAGATTTTCTCTAAGATTTCGCTTGATTATTTTAATTATTTCATGTTCATTTACAGGGTTCTGTAACTGCGATCGGAGTTTGTGGATTGCATGAAAATAATTCTCACTGGTTTCATCGGCCCCCTGCTTCCGTTCCACTAAATCACGCATTACTTCGAAGTCAGATCTGTTAGTTCTATATTGATGGATTAACGCTCGCTTCAGTGTGTCCCAATCGAGATCATTATTAGACTTCAAAAATAGCCAGTACCATTACCTTGCAATGCCTCTTACTAGTAAATGGAAATCGCGTATGACATGAGACCAATGGCATCCGCAATGTCTTTTGAGATGCTCGACACGAAATATGAAGTCATCTATTGAAATATCGTCGGAACTTCCCTCAAAGCTGATACCCCATTTATCAATATTCACTGTTGGTGAGTGACGCTGCTGTTCATATGGATTTTGAGGTGCGGCTTGGACTGGTACATTTCCTCTAGATGTGTTGTTACCATTATTGGTGTCCATCGGAACTGAATTCTGAGGCCAACCGTAACCTTGTTGCTGCTGCTGTTGATGTTGCTGTATTGGATTTTGTGGACTTCTCCTTTGATATGTTGACGGCTGCTGCGACTGAATTTGTTGCTGTTGTGGCTGTAATGGTTGATAAGCCAATCGTTGTTGCTGGTCTTGTTGAAGCTGTTGATTCAGTGGCCACTCATATTGATGTCGTGGTGGTGGTTTTTGTAGCGACCTAAAATTGTTTGGGACTGGTTGAGTATTCGCATTGATGTCACCTGGTTGGGGTGGTGGTATGTTTACGTTTGGTGGGAAATTTGATGCATCTATCTCATCTGGTACTTTCGAACGCGCACCCTGACTGTTCTTGGTTCTATCTTTATCTTTACCTGTCATGATTGTTTTTGAAAGGTCTGTATAATAATTTTTATTTTGGCCTGAGGCCTCTTCTGTATTACCTAAATGCGCCACTTTGTGTAATGGACTAGCCGTTGTTAACGTTCTGTTTAAATCGTATTCGTAACTTCGCTTATAGACCCTTCTAGATTTGTCCTTATCTGAACTTTTCATCAATCAAAAGAAAATAATCTAAATATCTATGCTTTGACTTTCTATAAAAAAAACTTGTACTATTTGAGTAATAAGTGGGGGGGTTTATTATACCTGACGAGGTGATCTACGTTCGGCAGTGAACCATTTTCCAGCTATGGATCGAAATTTCTACATACTCGATATCGAGTCTTTCGTGTGGATTACCCTACTTTCACTACCATCAAAAAAAAACTTTTTACGAAGCCCAGAAATTTTTCCTACTGGTGTGCTTCTAAACGTTTCGATTATCATCCTAATAGCGTAGGTCACAACCAATTTTATTAGTCCAGTACTACTTTAATTGTATCTTTTAGATTTTATTTTAAAGGCTACTGATTCGGCTCTTATTTATTTTGATGACAGTGATCTTAATTTTTTTAAGGATATACTACTTTCTCTGTACCTAATGCAATTAGAGTTTCTGTTTGTTATACCGGACTCTAAGTCATCAACGTACGTGCTTGATCTAACAAGGAAAGTTATATGGAAAATTACTGATTTAATCTCCTGGGTTCTTATCTGTCGCATGCAGTTAGCCTTTGAATATTTAAACGATGGCTAAGCCACTTAACGTCATGGATCCCAGCAGATCATTCTGTCCTAAATTAAGTTGCATGTCATTCTTTCATCCAATGCGCATTGGTTTTAATCTTGGCAATTATTGAGCAGACTAAGCCACTGCGCACAAGACCGAACAATGAGACGCAAACGTGATATTTGTGTTTTAAATTTACCATTAAATTAAATTTGCTTTTAAATAAGATTGAACAGACTTAGCAAATCGTTGGCCTTTCCATCATACCCAAATGCAGTTAACCTGTTTTGATTAATCAAATTTGGATAAGTCACTGGTTGATAGAAAGTCCAACGAGATACTGTCTCAGCTACCTCTCTTCGTTTTACTTTTTTGAAGTCTTTGATATTTCGACTTTTTTTCTTCTACTTTTATTTTTGATTGGGCGCCATATTGTTGTAAGACCCCATTTGAGCGAACCCAACGCGGTCCACACCGGCTAGCTAACGGTTTCAGGGTAGGTTTTCAACCCGCCGCGTTGGGTCGAGGGCGAAACAATAAATTTCACTTCCACCTTCAGTCGGAAGTGAAATTTAAAACTTCAAGAAATAACAAAAAAAAAAACTCTAAGCTCGAATAAAAAATCTCTCCACAAATCTCTTCTCAAAATTCCAAAACTAAATTAAAAAAAAACTGTCAAAATCACTATCCCTATCACCACACGAAAGGGGAAGAGTTCCTAGCTCCCCATGTACCCGCCCATCCTGTACTGCCAAAAATCAATCCCAAATCTAAAGCAGCACCCACAATCGACACCATCGCCGAGCTCAGATCACCTCATCCAAACATCCACTCGTCAGGTTTTCCACCCCCCCATCAAATAAAATTACCAAGACTTCATTTCCACGTTATAAACCATAAACTAAATTTATTAAAATTCGCTTATTCTAATTGCAGACTACGGCCTACAAAACCGAAACAAATCAATCGACGAAATACCGAACCATACATGAGAGAACCCAAATATCATGAGTCTGCATCAACAAAATCAACTATAGACAGTTAAATTTATATAAAATGATATATGTTTAATCAGTATTAAATTATAGATAAAATATTATTTAAAATTTATGAAAAACTATGTAAAGTAATCGTTGCACAATTTTCTTTAAAAAGACCAAAACCGACAGCACAACATATATTTCGAAACAAATAAATTAATTTAATTTCCATTAATCAGATAAAATCGATCTTTTAACGCGAACAAATAGCTAAAAAAACTGTCGGCTTACAGAAAATTTTAGCAACGAAAGCTTATAAAAATGATTAAAAATTGAAATGTAAATGTTGGTATATATAGGTGTAATATAAATAAATATAATTTTTAAAATTTAAAAAAAACATGCAAAAAAAAACTTAATTAACCAAACGGAAAATTCCCAAGATCAAATTCCCCAAAAATCCCGCAATTAAGTTGAAAAATACCCTTTTTAAAAATTTCAAGACCTAACTATAGAGCGCTCTACTGTATAGGGACTTGGGCATCAAAAGTCCCCACAGTTAAATGTAATTTCGTTCTTTAGGAATTCCCCTCACAAAAAAACTCAAAAAAAAACCATGAAATGAACTTGAAATAAAATCAAGAAAACGCCGACTCGCTGCCCCACGAACACACCACAGTCGTTCGTGCTCTCTTTACCCGCTCTCAAAAATTCCGGTTCGTTTCACTTGCACAGAAAATGGCTGCGTTCAGACGACGCGCCACCATTCCCACTTTTTGAAAATTTGAAAAAGAAAATGGCCGCGTTTATACGACGCTACTTTTGCCCGCAAAAATATAAATTCAGGAAAAATTGGGAAAAATATACATATATACACATAAAGAAAATTGTGACTGGCACTTAGCTTGTATTTGGACTTTTCTCCAAGTCTTCTGTTGGCGCACTTCTGAAATTCTTAGGCCTCGCGGTATTTGCCACCAGTCACACTAATACAAAAAATGTTATTAGAATCTCACTGAGAAAAATTAAACCAAAAAAAAACGCAGAAAACTTACATTTTCTTTTCCACAAAAGCTCCTAAAATGCTGTGTATCTTCTATAAAAACTGAATTTTATACGACCAAGAGCAGGCTATCTCCTTTACGTTGATTTCACTTCTTTTAGGACCACAATGTGTCCTGTACGGTAAAAAAAACCTCTTAAACAAAAATCACTTAGTTAAAGACAAAAAACTTTACCTTTTATTCTGCAAAAAAAAAACTTTAAAAAAAACTTATTCCAAACTGAGGAAATATTCTCTTTCATTCGCCGCGATTAAAACTAAAAATCAAAAATTTTCATTTAAAATATACATTTTTATCACTGAACCTAAACTTACTAAGTTCACTTATTTTAAATTTTTTTAAAAAAAAAACTCCTTTACTTTAAAATAAAATTTATCACGAGACCGCGCACAACTTTTTAGATTCAACTTTTAACTTATATTAAACCTACTGTGACTTCTTCTATGATTACTAAGCTAAATTTTTAAATCGAAGTGAAATCGCCGCAAAGGAAATAAACAGTTTTCATTTGTTTCCCTATGCGAAAATACATAAAGCATCCCACACAAACACCCATTTACACATCCACCAACACCACCCTGTTTCTATAAACAATTCCCCTTGCAACAATTCAACATTTTACAAAGCTTTACTTTTTTGAGCATCCCTGTCTTCTTGCATGTTCCTAAGTTCCTAACATGTTGCTGAACACCGCCTCAGAACATGGGAACAGTTTTTTGACGTTTGTCATTCATACGAAAATGAAACAAACACAAAGAAGACAACGTAAATGTGACAAAAAGAAGAAAACGTAAATGGTAGACCAGCCAAAGATATTTTTTTTTTATTGATTTACGGCTCTCGTACCATCCATTTTTATTGGTTTTTTTATTGATCATTAAGGAAGGTAAGTTGATTTGTTTTCAAACAGTAATTGTTGCATTTTACTGCAATATTCCTTTTAGATTGCTGTTCTTCTAACTGGTGTGCCAAAATAACATACATCCCATTTTGACAAGGAATGTGTGGAATATTTTTCAAATCATGTACGTGTTCTCGATCTGGATATTCAGACGTGCACGCCTACCTAAAATACTTGCCGATTAAAAAAAAAAATCTGATGGTGACATAGCTGGGGCTGCAGCTGTAGTGGAGGATTTGCGAGTAGAGGTACGGATCAATGGATACGCGTGAATAGGTTTGTGTAAGAGAAATTGAATTATTAAAAACCCAATGTACACGCAACAAAAGTATGGAAAACGGACGAGCAGCCAATTTTGGTAAGAAGTGAGTTTTGTCATGAAATTAGTGAAAAAGCAGAAAAAATATAATTGAGTACAAAAAAAAACTAGTTGCCAACGATTGCAAAATTTGGCCATAATCTGCTGTTGCAGGTTGTTTGGTCACAGTCTTTATATTTCTGCCTTAAAGGATGCACAGCACTACACTGCTGGCCATGAACATTTTTTTTTTTTTTGTTTGCACTGCACTTTCAGTTATTTATTTTTCTTTTCTATTCCTGTTTTTTTGTGTTTAATTAATTAAATAACTTCACTTTTAGTTGGTTCTATTGTTATATTAGATATGCGATGTTTTCACTTTGAAGTTTTATTAAGATATAGGAAAATATTATTTTCAATATAACATTAGAATCATTATTGAATAACATAAAACAAAACCTTATTATAAAGTTGATTTCAACAAAGTATAACTTGATTTCTCAACACACCTCCTCAAGTTGTTCCAGGTTGAAATTCGAATCCAAGTGAATTAAAACAAAAGTAGTGTTTTTCTTTTGGGACTGGTTTCGTTTAAAAATCTGCGGGCATTTCATTTGTTGGAACGTATTTTAGTTGAACAATCTTTTTTTCTACTGCATCTCTAATGAAATGATATTTATAATCGATATGTTTTGTTCTTGAATGATTGGCTCCGAATTTTGCCATGTGTTGAGCGCTTTGCGAGTCACCAAAAATTGTTACAGGATCTTGTAATGGAAACCCAAGTTCTTCTAGAAGGTAACGAAGATACATAGCTTCTTTGGCTGCTTCTGCTAGAGCCACATACTCCGCTTCGGCACTTGAAGTTGCAATTACTTTTTGTTTTCGTGATTCCCATGTGATAGCACCTCCTGCAAGGATATAAGAAAAGCCAGATTGCGACTTACGATCGTTGACATCCTGTGCCCAATTAGCATCCACAAACCCCATAAGAGGCGAACCTGTTTTGTGATACGTCAACACCACATTCTTCGTTGAATTCAAATATTTAACTATTTGAAGAGCCGCTGTCCAGTGTTGCTTTCGTGGATCTTGTGCAAATTGCGATAACATGTTTACACTACATGCAATATCTGGGCGGCTGAATATTGCAATATGCAATAATGAACCTATTATTTCCTGGTACTTTACTTGCTCAATTTTCTCAGCTTCATCAAATATTTTAGGTTCCTTTTCCAAAGATATTTTTGCTTGCATTGGGAGCCTAACAGGTTTCGAATTCTCTAATTTGTACTTCTTCACCAAATTTGTAATACATCCAGGTTGTGATATTGGCAGCTTATTCTTCTGGAACTCTATCTCCAATCCAATGCAATGTTTTGGTTCATCCATGTCTTTAATTTCAAAATTTTTCCGTAAGACTTTAAGAAACTTTTCAACAATTTCAGAGTTGTTGTGTGCAATAACTATGTCATCAACATATAATGCTACGAATACCATCAAACCATTATTTCGAATAAAATAAATGCATTGGTCATGATTTGATTGTTGGAATCCAAAATTTTTGAAAACAAAATCTATTTTTTTGAACCATTGTCTACCTGCCTGCTTTAATCCATATATTGCCTTTTTAAGCTTACACACTTTTCTTCGTTGTGCCTCTTGAACAAAATGTTCTGGTTGATCCATGTAAATTTCTTCATTTATATCACCATTCAAGAATGCTGTTGACACATCGCACTGTCTTAGTTTCAAGTTATTTTCAACTGAAAGAGCATATATTAACCTTAATGAATTCTGTCGTACTACTGGTGCAAAAGTATCCATGTAATCGAACCCGTATCGTTGTGAATATCCTTTTGCGACCAATCGAGCCTTTCGTTTCTCAATTTCACCATCTGGTCGATATTTAGTGGTAAATACCCATTTACAACCGATAGTACTCCTTTCTTTGGGTAATTCCGTCAATTCCCATGTTCCATTTTTCATTAAAGAGTCATACTCACTATTCATCGCTGCTATCCATTCTGTTTGATGAGCTGATTTCATTACATCCTTTAGGGTTTTCGGGTCTTCTTCCCTAGAAATTTGAGCGACCTCTTGGCCTTTAAATTTAAAAGATCTAAGTCGGGATTTGAAGGAATTCAACAAATTTGGTTCTTGAACATCTTCCCTAATTTGATTATCAATTGTGTTTGATTGGCTTTCTTCAAGTTGTATTTCCACACTATCCTCAAAGACTTCATCTTCTTCATTATCTAAAAAAACTCTTGAATTGACAAATTCATGCTTGTTTTTCTCAAATGCATTATAATTTAACCTGAAATCAATAAAACCATCTTCATTTTCTTCATTTCGATTTATGATTATTTCTCCAACACTTGTTGTTTTTTCTCCTTCAATGAAACGAACGTCACGACTTTTTATAATAGTTCTTGTGCCTCTTTTCCACAATCTATAGGCTTTTGATTCTTCAGAATATCCCACCAAAGTATATTCTTCACTTCTTGGTTGCCACTTATTTTTGTTGGGCTTTTTATTCAAAACGTAGGACTTGCTACCAATCTGACGAAAGTATGAAATATTTGAAACCTTTCCCGTCCAAATTTTTTCTGGTATCTTGTCTTTATTTAAATTTGTAGGACATCGATTTCGTATATATGCAGCAGTGTAAACAAGTTCAGCCCACAACATTTCCGGAAGTTCCGCCTCTAACATTAAGCATCTTCCCATTTCTACAAGCGTTCTATTCATACGCTCTGCAATTCCATTCTGCTGTGGCGTATATTCTACGGATAACTGGTGCTTTATACCATAATCTTTTAAAAATTTTGTAAATTCATGACCAATTAGTTCTCTAGCATTGTCAGTTCGAAGAATCTTTATTTTCTTTCCAGTTTCTAATTCAACACTTTGCTTAAATTCCTTAAATGCAGATAAATAGTCTGCTTTTTGTCGTAAGAATTTTACAAAAACTTTACGAGAGAAATCATCAATAAAGGTGACAAAATACATCTTCTTCCCCATGGATTCTGTTCTCATTGGTCCACACAAATCCGAATGTACAAGTTCCAATACTTCTTTTGTTGACTTTGTGATTTTTTTAGGAAAACGTTCCTGTGTCTGTTTTCCTCTGATGCAACTTATGCACTTGATATGATCTGTATCAAAATTAGGCAACCCTTTTACCATTTCTTTGCTTTTGAGCATTTTCAATGAGCTTATATTTAAGTGTCCATACCTCGTTGATTCTGGACGCCATTACTTGTATATGCTTGGTTAAGTGCACAAACTACATAAAGACCATTTTCTTTATATGCCTCTAGCAAAATTTCATTATTTTTGGCAATTTTTGCAGAAACACCCATCATTTCCACCAAACAACCATTATCCGTTGCTTTACTGGTAGATATTAAATTAATTTTCAGCCTAGGTACAAAAAGTGTATTATAAAGTCTAACTTCTTTAATAACGTTCCGTACATTTATCTTTAAAGTAACAGTGCCTATTCCTTCAACTTTTAACATTTTATTGTCAGCTAATTGAACACTTCCTGCGTACCCTTTATCAATATTTTCAAAAAATTGTTCATTGCTCGTCATATGCGAAGTAGCACCACTATCTAAGTACCACTTAATATTGTGACAACTTTGATTTGCCTTTTGCGTAATATGAGAGTAAGAAACAACGAATCGACTAGACATCGTGTTTAAGCAATTTACATTCGTGTTTGTCTTACAATTCGCTCACAATCCTCAACATTGATTTCATCTATTTCTAATAAACGCGACCTAATTGTATTTAACGACGGAAATTCATTTGCTGTGTTGAATGCTGCCTTTATTTCTTTGAATTTTTCCGATAGTCCATCTAAAATTATTATGACCTTTAACTCATCTTCGATCTTACCATCCATTTCCTCTAGTTGGGTATTCCATGTGTCAAATTCTTCCAGGTATTTGCTTATCGTATGTGATTCACTCATCTTGAGATTCACAATCCTTCGATATAACTCTGCTTTCTGCCGTGTTGACTTTCGTTCATACGTTTGCTGCAGATAATCCCATATTTCCTTCGATGAAGAAAATCCTTTTACCAATGTTATTATTTTTGGTGCCAATGCCATCAAAATATCAGCACGCGCATCTTGATCTTTTTCTTGCCAACTCTCTAGTTCTGGAGGTTCTGCCGGTGCTGGTAATTCACCATTCACTATCTTCAATAGTCTACTTTTGTGTAACAACGCCTCCATCTGCGTCTTCCAAATTGGATAATTATTTCCATTTAAAATTGGGATTTTTCCCATCATCGACATGCTTGCCGCCATTATCAATTTATTTATATCTTCAGAGTCTCTCGACTTGGAGCTCTGGGCCCATAACCTATTGTTATATTAGATATGCGATGTTTTCGCTTTGAAGTTTTATTAAGATATAGGAAAATATTATTTTCAATATAACATTAGAATCAATATTGAATAACATAAAACAAAACCTTATTATAAAGTTGATTTCAACAAAGTATAACTTGATTTCTCAACAGGTTCTGATTATTTTTTTTATTATTATTTTAGCATAATTTTGGTTTTAGTTTGAGTTTCACATATTTTCGGTTTTTGTTTTGTTGATTTTTATTTCTATTTTGACGGCCATCATGAGTTTTTACATGTTGCCAGATGTGAAAATCTAATGCTCTTAGGTTCCACAGGGATAGTTCTGTTTGATTGTGGGTTGGAGAATAGAATATGTTCATGCAGCGAAAAAGATGTGTTTAGCTGTAAGGATTTTCGGAGATGGTATGTTTAGGCTGGCGGATTTAGAGAAAGGTTTTAGGGATATAAGATTGAAATGAAATAGATGTATGATTAGGATTCGTTTAAATGTATGAGGGATGTAGTATTTGTTAGTTTAAGTCTTAAGTTTTATTGTATGTATTTTTTTAGGTATATAGAATGTATATGTGAAACGATACAGTTTTCAATTTCGGGTATAAGTCTTGGAGTTTAGCGCTTCGAGATTATTCCTGAAGCTTAAGTTGAAAAGGTCGGACGCGGTTTAAATTCGTTGTAATTGTGAAAAATAAAACAGTTAAAAAAAAAGTAAATTTAATTTTCTTAAGTAAATTATAAAAAGATCAGTTTTCGGTTAGTGAAAGTTATGGCGGTTGATTTTAATAGTTTTTGTTGTTTTTTTAAGATTTATCAAAGGATAGTGCGTGTCTTCACGGCAAGTTTTATTCAGCCAAAAGGATTTTAATTATAAATTTTATTTGTGAAAAAAGGCGAATAAGAAAATTTAATGTGAGTAAAGTCAAGAATTGTTTTTTTCAGTGCTCGTAATATTTTACATATAAATTCTTTTTGGTATTTTATAAGTAATAAGTTATTTTTCTATTAGTGTGGTTGACTGAGGCTTCAGGATTAAGGAAGACGCTAGAGAGGATTTTTAATTCCACCGCTAAAAAAAGATAAGTCATCCACAATTATTTTCTTATATATATACATAAATTTTTTCGTCGATACACCATTTTGATTATTGGCACATCCAAAGTACTGAATAGCCAGCAACCATTTTCATTTATATATATATCGGGTCTGTGACTCTTTAAAAAAAAAATTTGTATGAAAGTGGTGCCGACAGGACAGGAAGTGAATCCAGTTATATTTGTTTTTTTGTTAAACGCTTATAAACACTGTTCGGCTGAATTTCAAAAATTATAAGCGAACAGGTTGGAAAAGTGGAGAGTTCCAATCTGGATTCAATTCAAGTTCCAAAGGAGGAGAATAATAGGGCTATTCTGGCGACAGTATTAGAGCTGTCAAACAGCTCACCACAGTATTCACTGCTACGAAAGTAGCAACGAAGATGTTTTGGTATTCTGGCAGCATTTCGAAAGCTCTTTTCCGTCTTTATGAATACGACTTTTAATACCTGCTACGTAGGAGATCTTAGAGCGATCTTAAAACTATTAGTTGCTTGCTGTCAGGTTTTTATTATGTGAAAAGTGCAGAATTATGAAAAATTTTATTTTATTGCTTGTTTATAATTTTTTATCATAAAACAGCTGGGCTTAATGTTAGATTATCGACTGTTAATATTTTCTTTTTAAACCTAATTTGGCTTATTAAACTTTTAACTTTAAGAAAGAAAATATAATCAAAAATGTCTGGTCGGATCTACTTTCGGAGTTATAGCCATCAAAAGATCGGGATATAGCTTTAATAAAAACCGATATAAGTTCGGAACCCTTGGCTGGATTTTGATAATATTGGTGGCATATGAAAGGTATTTTAACACACTACAAAACTGTTTCACAAAAATTTTAAATCCGAGTCAACATTTTCGAGATATGGCGTATTTTCTAAAATTTTGACCAGTTTTTTATTTTTAAAGCACTATTTTTCCAAAAAATGTCTTATTAACCTATAGTTTTTGTAACAAATTATGAAATCCTAATCAATTTCATTCGATTTGATATGCAATTTATACCTCATTTCCTTCATTAGCACATTTTTTTATAGGAAAACAAAAAAGTAAGCCAAAGAAATTTTCATGAACAACAACAACGGAAATTTGGAATTTTGCTAGCAAACTATTTAATGGATATATTATGGACTGATTCGCGGCCGAAGACCGCCGTGAAGCCGGTATTGGATTTCTGGGAGTTTTAAATCCGGAGCTGCGGCCGAAGCCGCCCACTTACTCCTACTCTTATGCCAAATTACTGTGGGAAAAAAAATCGGCCCAAATTTCAGAAAAGTCGTAATATCTCGAAAACTACGAGCAAGGTTTAGAAAATTTTTTGTTCAGTATTGTAGCTTATTAAATTACCTTTCATATGCCGTTTTTGTTAATAAGACATTTTTGGAAAAATAGTGCATTAAAAACAAAAAAACTGGTAAAAATTTTCGAAAATTCGCCATATCTCCAAAACCATGACTCGGATTTAAAACTTTTGCATATCGTTTTTATATACCTTTCATATGACACCAATATTATTAAAATCCATTAAGGGATTCTGAACTTTTACTGGTTTTCATAAAAGCTATATCCCGATCTTCCGATGGCTATATCTCCGAAAGTAGATTTGACCAGAACTTTTTGTTGCTGTTGTTGTAATTAACTTTGAGAGCCCTATTTGGGCAAAAAAAAATATAAAAAAAACAACAACAGTTTTTAAAGTAAAATTGTTGCCTAAGATTTGGCAGTTGTTAAATTTTTGTTTGTATGAGTGATAATGATAAAGGGAAAAACAAAATTATAACTATTTTGGTTTAATATTTGTTCTAATAGTTACAAAAGAAAAGAAAAGTTTGTGTAAAAACATATAGCAACAATTTCTGCACAATATTATATGGCGGCGCGCAGGAAGAACTTATTTTGCATGTCAAAATAAAAAATCAAAACAAAGAATTTTGACATTTTCGTAGTTTAAGAAGAAGCAGCATTTGTTATCGCTGCAACCAGAGCAATTCAACCATGTTAGTTTGCACAATTTGACAAGTTCACCTCGAAAGCTTTTATGTGGTGAATTTATGAGCTTTTTCTAAAAGATTTCTGCGCCAGAATACCGAATGTCTTCGGGAATCTTAGAAAGTAATTCTGACATGTATTCAGAAAAACTTTCTGCTGTCTTAGCCAGAATAGCCCTATAAGGCAAATTTGGTTGAGAGCATCAGATTGGGAAATATTACGTGTCGGGGTTGCCGTGTATTCGGGTTATTTTTATAAGTAGTAGAGTAGTACATTTTTGCTTTCTATATAGTAGTATATTTTTTTTTTATATGATTTAGCTTCAATTGTAAAGGCGTAAATAGGGAGTCCTGAAAAGTAAATGTTGAATTAGTTTGAGTTTCTAATTACAAAGAAAAGAAAAATTCCTAAGAGAGCTCCTTTAGGTTTTGTCTAATATAAAAAAAATAGGTTGTCTAAACAGAGAAGCAATTGTTGGAACTCAGGATTTTCTAATTGACCGTTTTGTTTTATTTTTGAATAAATTTGGCTGGCAGCTATAAATCTTGTCTTGAAATGGTGTGCCTATAGAATTAGTTATTTTGCATGTTTTGTTTTTTTTTATATATATATATAGGAAACTAAAGTTTTTAAGGTTAAATTGTTAATAATTTTATTTAAAAACCAAATTATTTCGGCTATTTAATTTTACACTTTGTTTAAATTTCATATTATACTTAGCATAATGTGTTTATACAGATATGATTTTTGATGATTTTTTTTTTATATACAAAAGTTAAATTTTGATTTCATCTTACAATTTGATTTGGTTTATTTAGAGTAGAATTATTTTTATGATTTAATCTATAATTATGAAAACGTATTTATAATATAATCTTGATATTTTTTTTTATACAGATTTTAAATTGTGGGTTTTTATTTTAATTGTTACATCTGCATATATATATTTTGTTTCAGCTTTAAAGTATTTCTTTTGGGGTCCTTCGATGTATCCGGTTTCCTGCATACCATAGAAGAAATCTGAAAGTAAACTGTTTTTTTTTTTTTGCGAATTAATAATGGTTATCTATTGATTCTTGATACTTATCTGATTATAAGATGATGGGCTAAAATTTTTTATAAAAAAGGGATTCGTGAACCGGTGATGGGTAGGTAAAAAGGGGGGATATTGTTGGTGTCATTTGTGGGTGTCATGAATATATTATAATTATGACACAGGATGGGTGGGTACGCAATGGAGTCGAACAGCTGTCTCCTTATTCGTGTGGTGGTGAAGATAGGCGGGGGTTTTAAATTGGGTTGATTTTATTTTCTTTGGATGTTTTTTTGTGAGAGTAGTTACGGTTATTTCAAATTTAGTTTAAATTTTTACTTCCGGTAAATCGGAGGTAGAAATTATTGTTTTGCCCCTCGGTCTAGAGTGGTGGGTTGAGAACCCCCTGAATTGCGCGAAGCTAGCCGTGGCGCGCCACTGTAGACACGATGTACTAGGGGACATATAACACTGCGTCACTTTAGTTATCAGACCCAAAATTGGTTGTCATTTTTGTATCAGAAATGTACAAAAATTGTATATCATTTTGATATCTGTTTTTGATATTATTTTGATATCTTTTTTGATATCATTTTGATATCTTTTTTTGATATCATTTTGTTATCTTTTTTTGATATCACTTTGATATCTTTTTTTGATATCATTTTGATATCTTTTTTTGATATCATTTTGATATCATGGTGATATACAAAAGCGTTACATTCTGTATATCACTGTGATATCCTTTTTTTATCAAAATTTTGTATGTCACTGACAAATTTTTGATATCGTTTTGATATATTTTTGATATACTTTTTTTGATCGGGGATAAACTCAATAGTTTCACTCTTCATACGATAGTACTCTTTGAACTTTTCAGATAATTGTTCAATTTGGTTATGCAAATTATGAAATTCTCAATGGTGTCTGCGTTCTTGAAGGCGCCAGTACATACAGGGCAGCGCGTGCAGCGCGCGCTTTATAGGCTTTGACAGTTGATTTAAAAACAGAGCTCCTTATGGAGAGTGATACATACAGAAAAGCGAACAACGCACGCGCTGCGTTCAATGCGTAGAGTTGACCAACTTTCAACTTTTCGAACGCATCATTTGCGTTTGACATTTCGTTTCTTTCGTTTATTTATTTATAAATAATTTTCGCAGTTGAAAATATAAATTAAAAAAGAAAAAAAATCAAAATGAAGGAAAAACGTATAAGCGAAGTGCAGGAGCAAGTCTGCATCTATACTAATATTATAAATGCGAAAGTAACTCTGTTTGTTTGTTACCTTTTCACGCCTAAACCGGCAAACCAATTTCGATGAAATTTGGTATGGAGATAATAAGAGACCCTAGGATGGATATAGGATAGTTTCTAAATCTAAAATGTGCCTTAAAAGGGATGAAAAGAGGGGTGGAAGTTTGTATGGGAAATCAATAATTTCTTGAATACGTATATTCTCAATTCACATAGATGGCGTAGATTTTGATGTTGTTTACATTTTGAAAAATAAATAAAATTTGAAAAACAAATTAACAAAAACGTATGTGTGTTTCTGTTTTAACAGCAGGGCAAGCCGCGCTGAAGCATCTTTGCATGCAAACAAGCGCATCTTTCGTGCTGAATGCTCCCTTCCATTTTGTATAGGCATATCCATCTCAAGTGTATGAACAAGATGCGCTTCCCCTTCCTTTCCACCAGAAAAGGAAGGAGATGCGCTTCCTCTTCCCTTCCGTTGGGAAATAAAGAAGATGCGCTTCTTCTTTCTTTTTTCGTTCCAAAAATATATGAGCTACATATGTAAGTGAATAAAATTTTAAGAGTGTTATAGAAGCAATGGCATAAGGGCAAGACCATCTAATTGCTGTTAGGGCACGCCACGCAACTCAAATAACTGCCGAGATCATCAAACAAGGTCAAGCAAAAAGGTGAAGTAACTTTTATGCAAAATTCCGACACTTCAGAATACGACATATTGAAAATCTACTATACAAAGACTAAAAGAGTAAAGTAAGATGAAGACCTACAGAGTTTTAAAAGTACCAGGCGACACAGATTAAGGCAGATTTCAATCAGCTACCGGGACATAAATTTTACACCTGCACGAAAAACAGGGAGGTACAGAACAAATTTAGAGAAAAGAAATCACAGAATTTCCCAAGTATAGTAGGTATGGTTTGGCAAGCCATATGCACATGTGGACTGGGAAGTAGTTTTTTTTTTTTGTAACATAGGGTATAAAAATTTCGAAAATTGATATTGACGAGTGTCTTAAAAAACGTCTTTTGCTATTTTGCTTGCCCTGTTTTAGTAACCTCTGATTATTCTAAAGCTATTTTAATATAACGATTTAAGTAATAATTTTGATTTTAGTATATTTTAACATCATTTTTTATTTTAAACGTATTTTCCATAGTCCCTTATTAGTTAGAGGTTTGTTTTTTAAAATTGTGCGGACATTTTAAAATTTATCTGGTGAAATTTGGGACAACTTTACAAGTTATTTTGATAAAATTTGGCTGATGGGTGGTGACTCTCCATACCTTGCAATGAGGTTGGAGAAGTTCCACGCCCACTTTTTTCACAATTAGAAGCATTTTATTCAATATTAAAAGGCTCTTTCTAATAGCTAGGATTCTTATGTGGTATGTCGTTATGTTCGTTAACTCGAAAAATGGCGTGACATTACAAAAAAAAAAAAACAAGTGAGTGTGGCACCTCCCATACAAGTAGAACACATTTAATGTTATCTTTAGGGAAACCTTTGAGCTATAGAAGTAATAAGATTTGATGTGGATCAGTAAATAAGAAAATTTGATCAAAACTTGATGTGAAGAGAGGTATAAAAAAAATAGCCCAAACGTAGGAAAAAGTAGAAATAGCACATTTGCGCTCTTCAAAAAATTAAGTATTGGATATAGGATTCTTTTTAATTCTAGAATATTTTGATGTCTTAGTGGTATTTTGAAGTCCCATAGTTTTGCATTCGTTAAAGAAGTCCATTACGCTACCATAACTGCAAAAATCTCAAAATGGCAAAAAGTGGAGGCAGGACTATAGCGCTCTAAGGTATCAATACTAACTACAAAAAATTTACAAGATTGCGGACATAAGTGGAGAAAACCGTATGGTACCATCATCGAAGCAACTATACGAATCTTAATCAAGGGTCTTAAGAAAAAATAAAATATTTTATAGGAAATAAATATTTGTTAATAGCTTTTGGGTTAGTATTATGTTTACTTTTTATTCTACCCATAAATAAAAAACAAATAAAAAATTTAAAAAAATTCATTAACGATTTTTTAATTGATAAAAAGCAAAGTGTAAAATAAATGCATCTCATACCACACATTTTGATATGTTCGTTTGTGAATGTTACCATTTCACTCAAATTTTTATAATTATTTAAATATTATGAAGATTGATGCAAGTTTGGAGAAAAACTAGGCTATTGGAAGTACAAATGCTGCGCAGACGAAGTCGCGGGTAAAAGCTAGTATATAATAAAGGCCATTCTGAGTGTATTTGAAAACGCGTTTACGCGTTCTATGTAACGGCACAAGCATCACTCGCGTGCGTTGTGATGCGTATGATGCGCGCGCTGCACGCGCTGCCCTGTATGTACTGGCTCCTTGATTGATTGGATGCAGTTGAAATCTCTTTTAGTGAAGTCACACGAAGGGCATGGGCACTTGGGGCACTTAAAATTTGTAGGCAAGCGGATGGAAGAGGTGCTTTTCATTTCCCTCCGTTTGCCTATAAACTCGAAATGTCCTACGTGCCCGTGCCCTTCGTGTGACACCACACTTTGTTTTCAACCATTTAAAGTATTTTCTACGCATCAAATAACTGCTTTCTAATAAAAAAACCGCCTCATTTTTTTAGCTCGCTTGTTGTTTAAAGAAAGATTTAAAATGCATTTGGAAATGTAAATTTGCAACTTCAATGTTTTTAGATTGAAGTTTACGCGCGATTAGCAAAAAGTTTCGCTCGTCTCACAAACACCCTTGTCGCTCGCGATATCGCTTGAAGCGACGTTGCCAAAAAAAAAACTCATCGCGTGACGCGAAATTGCTTGTGTCATAAGCATACCCTAAAATTCCACATAAAATTTGCCACAAACACAAACCCGATCAAGACTAAATAGCTTTCCAGCTATTTTATCTGTCGTGTGAACCAGCTGTTAAACATCTTATGCCGCAAGTCCAGGGATTGAGAAAAGCCCAAAATTAAATATTTCTAATCTACACTGCTCATCGTCGTATGAATTTCTTTGGGTTTCGGAAAATTACTTGAAAAAAGCATGTTAAGCATAATAAATCGCTTTATATAAAAATAAAAATCATTCAATTAATTGCAAGGTTGAAACGAAGACGCAAATTATTGTCGATAAATCTGATTGTGTATGGTTGGCATTGCAAATTCTTCAAGTTTATTGTTCTTACGTTGCCAGTACTGGTTGCCGGTGTTTTTATTCACCGACGTGTCACGATTGAATTTTGAGGAAGAATTTCTATAGTCTCGTTTTTAATTAAAAAATAAATAGTGATATTTTAGGTAGTATGAATCGACCGAATAAGATTTTGAGTCGAAAAACGGCTGGATACAGCAGTTTAATTACATTTGTTATACTGCTTATAGCTTGGATTTCGGGATTTGCGTCGCGATTATTTGCGGTCATCCGTTTTGAATCAATAATTCATGAATTTGATCCTTGGTTTAACTACAGAGCAACGGCGTATATGGTGCAACATGGATATTATGAATTTTTAAACTGGTTTGATGAGCGTGCTTGGTATCCTCTTGGACGTATAGTCGGTGGAACAGTGTATCCTGGCTTGATGATCACTTCTGGCAGTATACACTATCTGCTTCACGCATTGAACATTCCGATACATATTCGAGATATTTGCGTCTTCTTAGCGCCTATTTTTAGTGGTCTAACATCAATTTCTACATATTTATTAACTAAAGAGCTTTGGTCCGCTGGTGCTGGTCTGTTTGCGGCCAGCTTCATAGCGATTGTTCCTGGATATATAAGCCGTTCGGTAGCAGGATCATATGACAATGAAGGAATAGCTATATTTGCGCTTCAGTTCACGTATTACCTATGGGTGAAATCTGTTAAAACAGGATCAGTATTTTGGTCTGCTATGGCCGCACTCTCTTATTTCTATATGGTTTCCGCATGGGGTGGATATGTTTTTATAATAAATTTAATTCCACTTCACGTATTTGTATTGCTTGTGATGGGTCGTTATTCACCACGCTTGTTGACGAGTTATTCTACTTTTTACATCCTTGGACTTTTATTGTCGATGCAAATTCCATTTGTAGGATTTCAGCCCATTCGCACCAGTGAACACATGGCGGCTATGGGTGTTTTCGTACTGCTTTTGGCTGTTGCAGTCTTAAAGCATTTGCAAACAATCTTGTCTAAACATGAATTTAAAAAGCTATTCATTGTTGGAGGATTGGTCGCAGCTGGAGTTGTGTTCTTAGCCGTTGTCCTGCTTACTATGATAGGAATAATTGCCCCATGGAGCGGACGTTTCTATTCCTTGTGGGATACGGGATATGCAAAAATCCATATACCAATTATTGCGTCAGTCTCCGAACATCAACCTACGACTTGGTTTTCGTTTTTTTTCGATTTGCACATATTAGTGTGTGCCTTTCCAGTTGGCGTGTGGTACTGCATCAAAAAAATTAATGACGAACGTGTTTTTGTTGTATTGTATGCTATAAGTGCAGTATATTTTGCGGGAGTTATGGTGCGTTTGATGCTGACGTTAACTCCAGTCGTCTGTATGTTAGCTGGTATAGCTTTTTCAAGCTTGCTTGAAGTTTTTTTGAAGGAAGATAGTACGTCAAAAACAACAACGACTATTCTGCCATCGGGTGCAACTGCTGACGAGCATGAGGACAATTCCACTGAGAAAAAGACGCTTTACGACAAGGTAATATATTTTTCAAAAGATTAAAAGTTATATCAAACGTAAATTTCCGTAATGACTGATGTAACTATATGTACTAGTGTTCCCCTTGTGGCCGACATTCGACCACGCAGCTGTGAATTTTAGCAAACAAACTCTTATTAGTAACTATTGTTTTTTGTACTCAATATTTTTTTCTCGATTTCAGTGAAACTTGGTTTAGTGTTAGATATTAGCATACAATGAAGAATGAGCTAGGCTTGAACTTTGTAAATGCTAAGCAGAGGGCGTGGCATCGCATTAAATTTTAAACTTGATATGGTCATAACTCGCAAACCATACAATATATTTGAATAAAATTTGGTGAGAAGGTACGGTTTAATAATGCCTTGAAATAGACAAAAAGTGGGCGGGATCGAAGAAGTGCCACGCCCACTATTAGCCCTTGAAAATTTTGATTCAATATTACTCGAAAACGACTCCAACAATTTTAATGAAAATTTAGGAGAAGTTACCCCTGCAAACAAGTATTAATATGTAATATGCCGTTATATTGGGAAAACTCGGTGAAGGGCGTGGCACCGCCCACAAAAATATAGTGCGCTATAAAAAGAAAACTACTTAAGCAATTTTTCTGAATCCGTTTTTGAACCGTTTGCGGGAGAAATTCCAAAAAAAAAAAAACGATTCGGATCCGTAACGGATAAAAAAGCGGAGATATGAACTGGGATCCGGATTTACCATATTGCCAAATTTGAGCGAAATCGGAGACAAAAAAATTTTCAGCTGGTTCGCTTTGCGTGTTTTGCTTCATATATACTTTTCTGTACATGCCACGCCTCCTTCTTTGCGTTACAAACGGAAGGACAAAGTGAAGTGAGTGTTTTTTGAAAATGTAAACACATTAAGGTAGGTAAGTCAAATCAAATGGAGAAGTAAAATTTAACGAAATTAAATAAATAATAGATACTTTGTTCAGGTTCCAAGCGTTCCCAAACATTAGTTGTCGTGTAAAAATATTCTGTTCTATATGGACTTTTAGAAACGACAAGAAAGTGCAGCTACTTTAAAATTTAGATCGATTTTTGGTACTTAACCTAAAAGAAAATATTTTATCCCGCATTGTCTATATTATTCAAAATTTCTTATGTTGTTATAGAAATAAACATTATGTATAGTTCTGGACATGATAATTTTGAACACAAATTCGCTTTTTTGTTAAAAGGGCTGGAAAAGGGGAGAAGCAAAGTTTTAAGTAGGAAATTATCCCAATGTAGGTCAAATTGATTGAAATCGTGTAGAATAGAGGGAAAGTTTAAAAAATCTAATAAAGATTAGCTGAATCATCTATTACGTTTTTCACGTAGATTTAGGTACAAAAGTTTGTATTTTTAGTTTTCTTTTTGTCAATTACAGCGCCACCTATGCCAATTAAAAAAATAGTTTCAGACTAAAGTGTCGTATTTTTCAACGCAGAATCCGAATTCACAATAAAAATTGGGAGTATCCATTTGAAATTTTAGAGTTAACCCCGCCACACCCCGCGAGGGATGATGAGTGGGTCAAGCGCCTATTAAATCTACTACGAGTTTTTTAAAACAATGGAAATAATTTTCATTCTTGGTTATAGCTAGTGAGTTAAATAGTATTTCATATAAATTTGGGAGATAATCATTTTGGGCTTTGTTCCGTTTTTCGAAATAACGCCCAAAAAATAAAATGACGTAATATAAAATAACACGTAAAAATAAATTGGGCGTTATTTGGTTTTTTGTTTTTGGGCGTTATTTCCTAACGCTGATAAAATCTACTAAGAGTTTTTTAAAACAATGGAAATTATTTTCATTTCTTGATTATAGCTAGTGAGTTAAATAGTTTTAAGCCATTATACATAATTGAATTCTGAGTGCTGCTCCTGTTGAATCTTTGTAATCTTAAGTCATTTGCTCTTCTCAAATAATAAGGTTCGATGTTCATGACATATCTTGTAGATATTCAGTAGAGCGTCCATATGTGCGAAATTCTGATTTTACTTGCTCCCCGTCCATTTCCTGAAAATAGAAGTCAAAAAAATAAGATCTCAAAAACAAAATTTGGAATCGGAAGTGGAAAAAACCCAGCCGGTTTTTGATCAAGGGTCGAAAAATTGACTTAAAAAAGGCAAGTCGCTTTGACTGCCCGTTACTTCAAAACTATTCTTTTTTTCATAATATTTACAAGACAACTTTTGTAGAACATGACTAGGTCAACATTATCTTCTCAAAAAGTTTTGGTCCAAAAATTAAATTTGTTGCTGTTTCGGTACAAAAGTTTAAATTTTTTAAGAAAATTTTCGTGACTTTTTTTCTATAAATTGATTTCTTGTAATTTTTAAAGGGCGGAATATTTATTCTGGAATTCTTATGTTGTAGGGAGTTAAATATTGATTAATTTAAAAGAAAAATTATTAAAAAATATAAGTTTTTAAGAAATGGCGCCCGTTTCAAAGTTAAGAAAAAAAATTTATTTTTTTATTTCTTAATTTTTAATTTGACAAAAAAACCATTTTGGTAGTCATATTTTCTAAACTAATTTGGGATCGCTGAACACGAAAATAGCATTTTTTTTCGTTTTAGTGCGTTTTTGGGCTGTTCCAGCAGAGATAATCGAAAATGTCAAATTTCGTGCACTCAGTCCAGGAAAAAATTTCAATCATGTTGTCGTGAACTGCACACAGATGTAAAATTGCACGTGAGCATTTACTGAAAAAGAAAAAAAAGTTTTAAAAATCGGTACATGGCTTGGTTTTTAAAATAAGGTCGAAAAATGGTATTTTAAAAAAAACGACTACAAACCAAAACCAAAATAGTCATTTTAGATGTATTTATTAATGCTGAATTCGAAATAGAACGCGAAATTGCTGTATCACTTATGGTTTGTGAGATATCTCATCCCTAATGTTCAAAAAAACTCGATTTTTGAGGTTGTGTGGAACACGCACAAAATCGTTATGGTCTTTTCTATTAAATGCGTCATTTAGTACTGTTCTCCTTCTTCAAAATGAGTTACAGAATGGCCTTGTATAATTTTTCTTTAAAAAGTTATGACCATTTTTAAATAACTTTATAAAAGATATACCAATATGGCAATTGCTATAGAGAATCCACACATGATTTTTAACGTTCATGATGTCATAACTTTTTGAAAAAAAGTCGCACAAACCCATTTCATAACTCATTTTGAAGGCAAAAAGCAGTTCTAAGTACTGCATTTAATAACAACTAGCAATACATTTCCTTGCATCCAATAAAGAAGCGATTAAAATAAAAAATTAAAATACTTATTTTTTTCCAAAATCGAGACCGGCTCCATACCTTAAAACTTAATATTTTTAAATCATTTTTTTTTTGTTTAATTAATTAAGATTAATTCCTCCCTTAAAAATTTACAAAAAACCAATTTATAGAAAAAAAGTCATGAAAATTTTCTAAAAAATTTAAATTTTCGCACCGACAAAGCCACAAATTAAATTTTTGGACCAAAAATTTCTAACAAGATAATGTTGACCTAGTCATTCTCTACAAAAGTTTGCAAAGAAATATTACGAAAAAAATAAAAGTTTTGAAGTAACGGGCAGTCAAAGCGACTTGCCTTTTTTAGTCAATTTTTCGACCTTTGATCTAAAACCGGCTGGGTTTTTTCCACTTCCGATTCCAAATTTTTTTTTCAGATCTTATTTTTTTGACCTCTACTTTCAGGAAATGGACCACAACTTTGCACATTTCATATATCTTGTGGGCGTTCTAATGATCAGGAATCACATTGTGCTTTACATGGAACACAAATAACAGTGCACAATAACATTTGCAACATATAGGATGAAGTAGTGTAGATATTGCACTTAATTACTTAGTACCTGGAGACCGATCGCTGCTCGGTCAAGAATCTAATCTTATTATTTTAGTCGATGTTTTTATTCATAGCTATTTTTCGTTATGAAACTTGTATCTTTCACTTCTAACGGTCATGCTTTCAAAATGATAGGCAAGTCGATGAGAATAATAATAAGAAAAAACTCGGAAAGCATCGAGTGGTATAGAAAAATATCAAAAACTAAAATTTTTTATGGTGAAATAGAGTGCGCTAAAATAAATATATGGAATATGCCACGCACTCAAAATATTTCGTCTTATGTATGGCGGCTGAAATATCTTATCTTCAAAGGATTATAACTCGGAAAATGAGAAACTTATTAGAAAAATCCGAAAGAATATTTGGATAAGGAAGAGTGTAACTATTCGATGCTATTAATAAAAAAGAATTTTACCTTTTCTTGTAGCTACGCTGTAAGACTGAACACAGCGTTTTCTGCAACTTCAAGCAAGGATATTTCAAAATCCTGCAGGTATAATGAAAGTTCTACTGATGAAGACGGACTTAGCGTTTAAAAGTATTGGGTGTACAACTTAAAAACCGGAATTTGACGGTGGATGTCCTTACTAACAAATATCGTGAAAGCTCAAACTTTTATATATATGTCATTTTGAAGGTACATTTGACAGCTGTCAAAATCAGTCAACAAAACAATTTTATATTGTGTGCATCATTATTATTTTTCACGATGAATAACTTCGAAAATTGGAGAAAAAGACAGAATTTGCGGGAGGTTCTGTTGGGTCATTTTTTTGCAAAGAAAACTGCTGCGAAAAGTCATAGTTTGCTTGTAGAAGTTTATGGGGACTATGCTCCAGCTGAATCAAGCTGTCGTGAGTGGTTTCGACGGTTTAAAAGTGGGGATTTTGATGTCGAAGGCAAAGAACGTCCTGGTCAGCCGAAAAAGTTTGAGGATGAAGAATTGGAGGCATTACTCGATCAAGATTCATGTCAAACGCAATACTGAATAACAGGAACGCCGATACTGAAATTCTTCGTAATGAGGCTAGAAATCGCTGTAATGCCACGATTCAGCGCGAAAAGCATCTTCACGAGCTTAATATGCGCAAAAGAATCCTTTTACTACCGAAAGGTAGTAAAAACTTTTGGTCGTTTGTTAAGAGAGTGAAGAATCAGTCTTCATCGTCTATTCCAACTCTCTTAATGAACGACCAAATCTTCACTGATCCCGTTGATAAAGCTAATGTCTTGGCAGGCATCTTTTCTAAGAATGCTACACTCCCAGATAGTAATCAACCACCGCCCAACATCGAGAGAAAGTCCACGGCTATGCCAAGGATCCACTTTCGAACTAGGGCAGTGAAGAGGGTCCTTGCAAATCTCAATACTAACAAAGCGTCAGGGCCAGATGGCATATCAGCCCATGTGTTGAAAAAGTGTGCATCAACACTGGCTCGTCCATTACGGAATCTATTTAGCATTTCCTACACTTGTGGTGAATTTCCATCATGTTGGAAGATTGCTAATATTTAACCAGTTCCCAAAAAAGGCGAGGCCACCAACCCTAATAATTATCGGCCCATTGCAATATGCTCAGCGCTTTCCAAAGTTATGGAAAGTGTTATAAACTTTCACTTTATGAATTATCTGGAGCGCAACGAATTACTTAATGATCGCCAATATGGCTTCAGGAGAGCTCGCTCTACCGGTGACTTAATGGCGTTCGTCACTGAAAGGTGGAACCAATGTGTCCACCTTCTTGGTGAAAGTATGGTTGTTGCTCTGGATATTTCTAAAGCTTTTGATCGTGTGTGGCATAGTGCCCTCGTAACAAAACTTAAACATGGCGTCGGTGATTCCTTCGCTCGTTGGATAACGAGCTTTTGCAGTGGCCGTTCTATACGTGTTGTCGTAGACGGTTTTACATCTAATGAATACTCCATTAACGCTGGAGTTCCCCAGGGTTCGGTCCTATCCCCGTCTCTTTTTCTTGTTTTCATCGATGACCTTCTGTCATCGACCATTAATCCAATCCACTCCTTTGCAGATGACAGCAGTATTTGTCATTCATATTGCTTCAAAAAGCGTCCAAGCTCTGAGGAGATTGAGAGAAAAAGGCGGTATATGAATGACACACTCACAAATGACCTCAAAACAATCTCCGAGTGGGGTCGAGCTAATCGGGTCGAATCCAACGCTAGCAAAACCCAATGCTGTCTGTTGTCTCACAGACGAGTGGATTGTCTCCCTCCACCCCTCAATATGGCCGGCGTAGATATTCTGAGATCAACAACTCTTGACGTTCTGGGCATATCGATTCAAGCTGATCTGAGGTGGACAGATCATGTATTCGATGTGTCGAAAGAAGCGGCCAAGTGCTTAGGTTATCTAAAACGGTGTCAGAAATACTTCACTCCTGTTGATCTTCGGACTATCTATTTCGCCTATATTAGACCTAAGCTAGAGTACAATTCGCACATTTGGGCCGGGGCTCCAAAAACTACTTTGGAGCTGCTAGACAGAGTTCAACGTCGTGCGATGAAGTTGATTGGGGATGCGGTTGTTGTATCCTCTGTTGACTCTCTTGAACACCGTCGTAACGTTGGGTGTGTTACCCTTTTTTATAGATATTATCATGGGATGTGCTCAAGAGAAATTTATGGGCTGGTTCCGTCAGTTCGTATATTTTCACGCAGCACTCGGGCGTCTCATCAGGCCCATTCCTATTGCGTAGCAACGGTGTTTAACAGAACATCGCACTATCGTGATAATTCGTTCTTTGGTCGCACGATCAAGTTGTGGAATAATCTCCCTGCGAGCGTTTTTCCCGGCAGCTGTGACATCGGTAGATTCAAGGAAAATGTTCATCGACACTACTCCTCTTTTCCCCCATCCCTCTAACCCATTTCCTTTTCTGCAAATCAACACGGTGCATTGCATTTATAGGGGCTATCCCCTGAGCGTTGGTTTTAGTTAAAAAAAAAAAAGAAGAACTTGCAGAACCAATGGAAGTTGATCGAGCAACAATTTCCAGACGTTTGAAAACCTTGGGATTTTTCAAAAGATGGGAAATTGGGTGCCATACGAGTTGAAGCCAAGGGACGTTGAACGCCGATTTTTGATGTCCACAATGCTGCTTGAACGCCACAAAAGGAAGGGTTTTTTGCATCGTTTTGTCACTGGCGATGAGAAGTGGATCCATTACGATAATCCCAAGCGCAAAACAGCGTATGTCAAGAAAGGTGAGGCCGGCCCATCACAGCCGAAGCCAAATATTCACGCTTCGAAGGTAATGCTCTGTATTTGGTGGGACCAGCTAGGTGTGATCCATTATGAGCTGTTGCCAGGTGGCCAAACCATTAATGCTCAACTCTTTCGTCAACAATTGGTCCGATTGAAGCAGAAAATCCAGGCTGAGCGGCCAACGTATGCGACTAGACACGAGTCAATCATTTTCCACCACGATAACGCTCGGCCACATATTGCTGCCGCAGTCAAAAATTATCTGGAAAACAATGGATGGGAAATTTTGCCGCACCCGCTTTATAGCCCAGACCTTGCACCATCTGACTACCATTTGTTTCGATCGATGCAGAATGCCCTATCAGGAATACGGTTCACTTAAGTTCAAGATATCGAAAATTGGCTCGATTTTTTTGGGATGGAATTCATAAATTGCCTGAAAGATGGGGAAATGTTGTAGCTTCCAATGGACAATACTTTAAATAAAATATATTGTAACATTTTTCCACAATAAAGCATCAAATTTCGCTAAAAAATTCCGGTTTTTAAGTTGTACACCCAATACATAAGACTGCATATAAGAATTGAACAGTTCATTCCATTTTTTTTTTGTGAGTTATTAACCAAAATTTTTATTTTGATAAAAAAATGGGCGGGGCATGGCCTTCTTTTTGTTATGCTTTAGCTACTCCAGATCCGCATACCAAATTTCATCAAAATATGTTGTATCATTTGCGAGAAATAGCATTTAATGAGTTTTACTTGTGTGGGAGGTTCCACTTACGATATTTTGCCTACTTTCAGGTCGTAGGTGCCTAATAGCAAGTAGACTCCCTATAGCTAAATTCAGAAAGATTGCTTTAATAGTTTTCTTTTTATAGCGCATTACGTGGGCTGCTCGATATATTTCTGGCCTAATAATGAAAATGCGAATATTTTCAAAAATGATTTTATTGATTTTCAAAGTATTCTCCAGCATGATTTATACACTTTTGCATGCGCTCAAACCAATTGTCGAAGCACTTTTTCCACTCCGATTGAGACACCTCCAAAACATGGTTTTTGAACGCTTCAACAGCATCTTCTGGCGACGAAAATCATTGACCACGCATTTTTTTCTTGATGTGCGGGAATAAAAAGAAATCATTGGGTGCCAAGTCAGGGCTGTACGGCAGATGACTCATCAATTCGACGTTTTGCCCGGTCAAAAAGGTGCTGGTTTGAGCAGATGTGTGAGAGCTCGCATTGTCATGGTGAACAATGATTAGTCTTCTCTTATTCGTTTTTCGAATTTCTCCGAAGACTTCAGGCAAACAAATTGTGGTGTACCACTCAGAATTGACCGTCCTACGTTGCTCAAGAGGAACAGTCGCCACATGACCAGTTTTGCCGAAGAAACAGGCGACCATTTGCTTCGAAGTGCTTCTTCCACGAACAACTTTCGTTGGATTTGGCTCGTCTTCGAAGACCCACACGGTCGATTACTGTTTTGTTTCGGGCCCATACGCATAGATCCATGATTCGTTACCTGTGACAATCTTATAAACGTCTTTTGAAGCACCGCGATCGTATTTTTTCAACATTTCTTTGCACCAATCGGCACGAGCCTTTTTTTGAGCGATTGTGAAATTGTACGGGATCCAACGAGAACAAACCTTTTTTGCGGCCAGGTGTTCATGCAAAATCGAATGTATTGGAGTGGAACTAATGCCCAAGGATGCCTCTATCTCACGGTATGTCACATGACGATCTTGCAATATCAGTTCACGCACGGCATCAATGTTCTCTGGCACAACGGCCGTTTTTGGACGACCTTCACGGAATTCGTCTTTGAACGAGCGTCGGCCACAATTGAATTCATTAAACCAGTTTTTCACAGTGCTATAGGATGGTGCTTCATCGCCATACAAAGATTTAAGTTCAACGATGCACTCTTGTCGTGATAATCCACGTCGAAAGTTGTGAAAAATTATCCCACGAAAATGTTCACGAGTTAATTTAATTTTTTTGCCAAATTGATTTTTTCAAGTCACTGTAAACAACACAAATGATGGTCGTACGTCAAAACGTTCTGAGTACGTTTATGCTAAAGAATATCAATCTTTCCAATAGAAATGTCAGATTGCACCTGGCAACACTTAGTGTTGCCTAGGCCAGAAAAATATCGAGCAGCCTACGTATATTTTTGTGGGCGGTGCCACGCCCTTCAACGAGTTTTCTCAATATAACGGCATATCACATATTAATACTTGTTTGCAGGCGTAACAGCTTTTAAATTTTCATTAAAATTGTTGGAGTCGTTTTCGAGTAATATTGAATCAAAATTTTCAAGGGTTAAAAAGTGGGCGTGGCACTTATTTGATCCCGCCCAATTTTCGTTTGTAACAAGGTATTATTAAGCAGTACCTACATACCAAATTTCATTAAAATACCTTTTAAAATTTTCGAGAAATATCATTTAACGTATGTATTTTGCTTGTATGGGAGGTTCCACGCGCAACGGCGATATTTTGCCCACTTTCAGATCAGAGATGCTTTATAGTAAGTAGGCTCTCCACAGTTAATTTTAGAATGATTACTTTATTAGTTTTCTTTTTATACCGTATTATATTTTTGTGGGCGGTGCCACGCCCTTCACCGAGTTTTCCCAATATAACGGCATATCACATATTAATACCTGTTTGCAGACGTAACAGCTCCTAAATTTTCATCAAAATTGTTGGATTCGTTTTTGAGTAATATTGAATCAAAATTTTCAAGGGCTAAAAAGTGGGCGTGGCGCTTCTTCGATCCCGCCCACTTTTTGTCTGTTACAAGGTATTATTAAGCCGTACCCGCTCTCCAAATTTCATTCAAATGCCTTGCATGGTTTGCGAGTTACGACCATATCAAATTTAAAACTTAATGCGATGCCACGCCCCCTGGTGAGCATTTACAAAGTTCAAGCCTAGCTCATTCTTCATTGTATGCTAATGTCTAAAATTATCCGAAGTTTCATTAAAATGTGATTTTTGCGGGTTAGTGTTTATTTTTAAGTTTTGTTTTTAAGGAGGTTTAACTAATACAATTATTGCCAATTGTAAATTAAAACATTTAAATACAATTTTTAGCCGACGTTTCGTCAATAGAATGTTGACATCTTCAGGGCTTTTATAAATTTTATTCTAAAACAGAAAACATTTCTTAAAATTTCACACAATAAAAACATGAATATAATTTAACACTTACTTTATATTTTTATAACATTAATAATGAGAAATATAAAATGAAAATTTTCCAAAAGTCGAAAATACAAAAATTCATAACTTGCACTACTTTTAATTTAAAATTGCTGCATAATTATAACCTATGCTGTCGGTGTCTTCTTTGTAATTTAACGCCTCGTCGCCTTGTTGTTGAATTCTCAAACATTCCAACGTCATTCGTTTTCTTGTTCTTTTTTCCGTATCTAAAATTTGCATATTGTTAAAATCAGCTGTGTGATCCGTTTCCACTATGTGTTGTGCAAGTGCTGTGGTCATCTTTTTGTTTTTTATATCGTTTTTATGTTCTTGCATTCTTATTTGAGTTGCGCGCTTCGATTGACCGATGTAAACATTTCGGCAATTTTCGTTGACCCCGACGTCATGATCTTCCGTTTCGTTGTTTTCTTATTTTTTCGCGTCTAAACATGGTATTAAATAGACGATGCTGTTTCTCTCCTCTTTTTCTATTTTTGTCTTTGTTTTTGTAAAAATTGCGTTTAATGTTGCATTTGATTTATATGCAAATGTTACATCTTCAGCTCTCATAAATTTGTGTGTGGGTATGTTACTTGTTACCCAAGGGGAAAAGAAGTGCTTCAAAAACCCTTCTGAAGTGCATCCTTTGCACCAATAAGCGCTTCCGCTCCGTAAGAACGATACTTTCTTTTTAACATTGCATGTCATAGGATGTAAGCGAGCAAAAGTTTACCGCAGCCAGGATTTGAATCCATGACCCTCCTCGTGCTAGATATTTTTTTCTTACATTTACCAACCCTTTAATCCGCTCCACCAACGCCCGATGATATGAAGAGGTATTAAATTTGTATATTAAGCAAATGTTGTCCTGCAGCATTAGGGGAGGGGGGGGCTAGTGTGGACAATTTTTATATAATTACAAAATTATATATGTAAATATGTAAGTTTTGTAATAAAGTAATTTTTAGCGATTACTTATACCTCTTGCCTTCATAATTGCATCAATAGATATGATTTTTTATTTTCATAAATGCTTTATTAATGCATTTTAAAAAGAGCTGCCATTTGTCCACACTAGCCCCTTACACGGGGCTAGTGTGGACAACCATTGATTTAACTGGGGGCTAATGTGGACACCATAAGAAACTTGATAATTCATACAAAAACGTTAAGCAAGAGTTCAGATACATATTTATTCAAGAAAATAATGATGTAATACAAATAATAATACAAATAAAAAATTAACTGTTATCCCATGTTGTATTTGGAGAAATTTATATCAAACTTCATATAACTTGCTGATCGAGATGTTCCCGGCAGTTGTTGTGTTTGTGGCAGCTTTGCCACTATTTCATTTCGGTGAATTTGGATGGTATCCGGTATATCGGGATACGTGAATCTATCGTTCTTTCTTTTAAGAAACGTAATGTCGAAATCTGGAGAACCGTGGATCGTGACAATTTGGCCAATATTAAATACTTTTTGTCCATGTTGTTTCAAACTTCATATAACTTGCTGATCGCGATGTTTTCGATAGTTGTTGTGGTTGTGGCAGCTTTGCCACTATTTCATTTCGGTAAATTTCGCTGGTATCTGGTAAATCGGGATACGTGAATCGGTCATTCATTCTTTTTAGTAACGTACTTTCTTGGAATGGCTTTTAGAAATGGTCTGACGATTTCTGGAGTCATTTCAGCTGCTGCGGACATGTCCACACTAGCCCCATTTCAGTTGTCCACACTAGCCCCTTCATGTCTTTTTAAACAAAAATATTTTTTTTTTAATCTTACGGTAAAGTTCTTCAAAAATAATTTCAATGGTTTAAATAAACACTATTTTAAGTTGTATTATCTATTAACACAACATCAGAAGAATAATTAGTTTAAAAGTATCACTTAAATTACGAAACAACAAAAAAATTACTTTTTGCTGCATAAAACACGTTCGGTCACGTTATCATGGAAAGCTGAACTGTCAACAAATGAATTTTTTTCTGGTGATGCAGAGTGCAAATACCAATTTGAAAAATATAAAACAGAAACAAAAAATTCAAAACGGCGTGAGAATTTGAATTTGTCCACACTAGCCCCCAGTCCACACTAGCCCCCCCCTCCCCTACATAGAATCATTGTACAATCAGTTTCAATTCAAGTAAGCAAAAGTAAATAAAAATGAGAAATTAAAATAGAAAAGTGAAATAAAAAAGGTTAAATAAAATATATTTTAATAAAAAAAAAAAATAAAGCAAAAACAAATAAGAAAACGAAAAAAAAAATCACCCGGGCTGGGTGTGAACTCACGTTGTTCTTACTGCAGCCTTATATGGAATCATTGTGTAATCAATTTCAATTCGGTTAAACAAAAGTAAATTAATAAGAGAAAGGAAAATAGAAAAGTGAAATAAAAGATGTTGAATAAAAAATATTTAATTAAAAAAAAAAAAAATAAAGCAAAAAAAAGTAAAAAAAAGTAAAAAAAAAAAAAATCTCCCGGGCTGGGTTCGAACTCGCGTTGTTCTTACTGCAGCCTTATAAAAAATCATTGTGATAGTGCTTCTAAATTTCTATGGGGACAAGCACTTTTGAAGTGCTTGGATCAGAAGCGCTAGAAATTTTTCCTCTTGGGTAGGTTCGGTATGTACATACATATGTAACAGAGTAGTACTTTTTGTTTTCAGTGTTGCCAGGTTGTTTTTTCTGTTTTATTATTTTGGAATTTTCCTTACATTTATCAATTAAATTGTTTGTAAGTTTTTGTGGGTAATCGTTATTCTTAAGTATTGTTTTGAGCTTTTTATGTTTCGGTCTAAAAATTGTGAGTCCGTTATTGCAAAAACTTTATTTATCAATTTTATCTCGTATAAGAAGTTACTTATTATACGCATTGCTTTATTTTGCAAAATTTGTGGTCTATCCTTAACACTAAATAGTAGGGCTGTGCATTGAGCTGATCGAACATGTTCGAACTTTCGCCACACACAACGAACCAAGATCGATCAGCTCAGCTCAACCAGTTCGTTAGTTCGTGAGTTTTGAGCTGATCGTTTAATCGATCACCCCATTCGTTGTGAGCTGATCGCTTGTTTGTTAAGGCAGGTTCTCACCTTGTGGGGTCAAAATAATCGATTTTTTTTGCCTTATCGTGTAGATAAATGTTCCAAAAATGTGCTCTAGAAGTTTCAGATCAAAATCTGAAAAATTACGAAAGTTATAGCCCGTTACGTAGAGCACTGTCGAGCACCGGCCGAGCGCGCTTTGGCACTTTAAACGCGTTTTTCTCAGAACCATGTTTTCGGACCTAACAGAAGTGATTGAAGACGCTGCAATGAACCAATCGTCACCAAATATTTTTTAAAATGTTCCTTAGGGTTTTTTCTAATAAATGAACTACGATCAGCCAAAAATATTGAAAATTGTTTATTAAAAACAATTATTAGTGAAGAAAAAAATGCGAAAATCGTCATTTTTTTTCAAAACCTCATAACTTTTGGAATTTTGATTTTTTTTTTTCATGATCGTAGTTCATTTAATAGATAAGTACCTGGAGACCGATCCCTGCTCGGTCAACAATCTGATTTTATTATTTTAGTCGATGTTTTTATTCATAGCTATTTCAAAATACTGCAGGTGTAATGAAAGTTCTGCAATGGAGACGGATTCAGCGTCAAAAAGTACATAAGGCTGCATATAAGAATTAAAAAGTTCATTCTAATGTTTTTTTTGTACCAGAGTTGTTTACCAAAATTTTTATTTTGATAAAAAGTGGGCGTGGCAATTATTGAACAAAGCCTGATTTTCGTTATGCTTTAGATACTCATGATACAGATCCGCATACCAAATTTCATCAAAATTTGTTGTATCTTTTGTGAGAAATAGCATTTAATGTGTTTTACTTGTATGGGAGGTTCCACGCACACCGGCGATATTTTGCCCACTTTCAGGTAATAGGTGCCTAAAAGCAAGTAGACTTACTACAGTTAAATTCAGAAAGATTGCTTTAGCAGTTTTGTTCTTATAGCGTATTATATTTTTTGTGGCCGGTGCCACGCCCTTCAACGTATTTTCCTAATATAACGTTATATCACATATTAATCCTTGTTTGTAGTGGTAACATCTCCTTAATTATCATTAAAATTGTTGAAGTCGTTTTCGAGTAATATTGAATTAAAATTTTTAATGGTCAAAAAGAGGGCGTGGCACTTCTTCGATATCGCCCACTTTTCGGTTATTAAAAGGAATTGATAAGCAGTACCTACATACCAAATTTCATTAAAATATCTTGTAACATTTGCGAGATATAGCATTTTACGTATTTTGCTTGTATGGGAGGTTCCACGCGCAACGGCGATATTTTGCCCACTTTCAGATCAGAGATGCCCTATAGCAATTAGGCTCCTCACAGTTAATTTCAGAATGTTTGCTTTATTAGTTTTCTTTTTATACCGTTTTATATTTTTGTGGGCGGTGCCACGCCCTTCAACGAGTTTTTCCAATATAACGGTGTATCACATAATAATCCCCGTTTGTAAAGGTAACACCTTCTAAATTTTCATTAAAATTGTTGGAGTCGTTTTCAAGTAATATTGAATTAAAATTTTCAAAGGCCAAAAAGTGGGCGTGGCACTTCTTCGATCCCGCCCACTTTTTGTCTGTTACATGGTATTATTTAATCCAAATAACTTGAATGGCTTGCGAGTTATGACTAAATCAATTTTAAAATTTAGGGCAGTGACACGCCCCCTGGTGAGCATTTACGAAGTTCAAACCTAGCTTATTCTTCATTGTATGCTAATATCTGACACTGTTCCAAGTTTCATTAAAATCGATGCATCCGTTCTCGAGAAAAATTTGGGCACATATATATTTATAAATATATAAATTTATAAACATACAATTTTATCTCGTATAAGAAGAGAAGATACGATACAAATTAAGAATGTGTTCGGTTTTTGTGTTTCAGATCACGGGTTTTGAGCGAATCACTTCCGGCAGCGAAACACATGCTGCCACTGATGGGCGCCCCTTCCCCCCCCCCCTTCCCCCACCCCCTTTTTTGATTTTTTCAATTTCAAAAATTGTATTCTCTGAATAAATATATGTTCATATTCAGAAAAAAATTTCAGCGTTGTATCTTTAACCGTTTTCTCAAAAAAAAAATTCCTAAAAAAAGTGCACTTTTCGCGCCCACAAGGTGAAAACCTTCCTTAAGCTAGTAAGTTATGAGTTTTCTCGTTTGCTTGGTTCAGCGTGTTCGAAATGCGTTGAATATGATTGCAATCAGCGTTGCAAGAATTGTGTAAGAATTGGGATAAGTATTAAGGTTTAAAATTATACACGAATATTAAACAAATATTTTGCATAGTTGTTTTTTTTGCTCTTAAATCGAAATTGTGAACCTAATAAAATTGAAAATAAAAACTAAGACGTTTTGTCATATAATTTTGAATGGAAAAGTTAATATTTTTTCATAAAAAAGAAACTTATCACAAAAGTAGTGCTTTTGATAACTAAGGAATATTTTAAAATCTATACCTAATTTTCTTAAAATTTGATTTCGGAATAAATTTTCATAAAAAGAAAATTCAAATATAAATTTCAAAACGTAAAAAGCTGTAAATTCAAAATATTTTTAAATCTGTTTAATCAAATGAAATTTTAAAAAGAAAAAAAACGTGATCCTAAGTCTTTCGCTCAGAGAATTAGAAAGAGCTAGAACCACGAAGCGAAGTCTTTCGCGCAGAGTGGAAGAGAGAGAATTAAAAAGAGCAGGGGGAAGAGCATTACGCAGAAAAGATGAAAAATATTATCTGGGTCCTCTTTTACAAAATATGCCAAATTTGTGCACTTATGTTTTGCTACGTTTTTTAAAGTAGAAGTTAATCAATAATGTAAAAAAAAAATTAAGTTACGAATTCTGTAGACTCTTGACAAATCAATCCAACTGGGAATAAGACAGTTTAGTGGGATTTAGGCATAAATATCAAATTTAAATACACTTTAATGTAGACATCATGTCTCTATGGTTTTTAGCTATAGAGATATAGTAACAGACAGCTGATCACGTTTTTTTTTTTTTCTTTTTAAAATTGCATTTGATAAAATAGTTTATTATTTCAAATAGGATGAACAATTTGATACAAAATTTTTTTACAAATAGCTTTTCACAAAACAACTTCAGTCTGGATAAGAAAATGTTGAAATGTAATATTTTACTGCGTTTAAAAATATTTGAATTTAAAGCGTTTTACGTTTTGAAATTTATGTTTCAATTTTCTTTTTATGAAAATTTATTGCGAAATCAAATTTTGAGAAAATTAGGTATGGATTTTAAAATATTTCTTAGTTATCAATAGAAAGCGGTTTTTTTTTTTTTTTTAACGCCAAAAGCAAATGTGATAAAAGCACTACTTTTGTGATGTTTCCTTTTTATGAAAAAAATATTAACTTTTCTATTGAAAATCATTTGACAAAGCGACTTAGTTTTTATTTTAAAATTTATTAAGTTCACAATTTCGATTTAAGAGCAAAAAGCAACTGTGCAAAATATTTGTTTAATATTCGTGTATAATTTTAAACCTTAATACTTATCCCAATTCTTACACAATTCTTGCAACACTGATTGCAATCATATCCAACGCATATCGAATACGCTGAACGTAAACAAACAAACGAGAAAACTCATAACTTACTAGCTCAACAAACAAACGATCAGCTTACAACGAATGGGTTGATCGATTAAACGATCAACTCAAAACTCACGAACTAACGAACTGAGTTGAGCTGAGTTAAACGAACTCGGTTCGATACTGAAATTGTGTGAAAAGCTCATGAGTTTTGAGTTTGATCGAACTAGTTCGGCTCTCTGCACAGCCGTACTAAATAGTTAGGCACATACAGTATCGGACAAATCTTAAGCACCCCCTAAGTAAATTTGTCTTATATCAAATAATTTTTTGAGGAATCGACGGTATTGAGTTATTTTGTGTGTTTATTTTATTTATTTATACGTTTATTATTGACAAACGGAAACTTAAAAATTTAGGGAAAACAATAAATAAACATTTTAGTTTAGAAAATGAATCGGACAAAACTAAAAACATACAATAAGAACTTTTAAAATTATGCACGCATCTTAATCGGTGCTATTACTGGACACTGTGCCATGGGAATCCATGCATCTCGCTTAGGTCTCTCAAACATTGCCGACCTTTGTAGAAGTTGTAAAGATCCTGATATGAAAGAAAGTCTTCCATTTTTAGCTACCAACAATGAAAATACATTGATGGTCGGAGCTTACTGTTCAGTGTTTTTGAGTAAAACAACAATAAAAACAAGGCAAAAATACACATAAATAAAAAAAGCAAAAAAATTTATCGGAAGGCTGGTTTGCGTTACTAGTTTCGGGACCCACCACAGGTCAAAATTGACTATAATAAGTCAATTCCTCATCAGACGCTTTGCCGACATCTTATAGAATTCAGCAAGCATACTTTATTTAACTTTTAGCATAGATTAGACGAGAATCACAGCTACAAGAAAAACACAGCACATGCAAAAATTAAAATTTCTTTGTTTTTTCCCTTTATATGCATTGCCCTGCCGTTGTGAGTCATCGATATTATACTATTTTTACATAGCGCCTCGTTTGCAAGGTTTTTTGCCGAGACAAAACGAAGTATCAAGCGCATTCGTATGTTTTATCAGTTGGCTCTCTGAGATTTCCTAATTTTTTTGTTTTTGGAACAGATGATGATTTACATTATTAGCTACCAACAAAGAAAATACATTGATAGTCGGAGCTTACTGTTCAGTGTTTTTGAGTAAAACAACAATAAAAACACAAAAAACAATGCAAAAATACACATAAATAAAATAAGCAAAAAAAAAAAAACAGTGAAAACAGCACCCAATTTTATGGATTACTGACAGAATACCATCCAAAACATAATATGACATTACTTTTGTCTCTATAAGAATATTAAAAATTTAGTAAAAAAATAAATATTAAACGCAAGGTAAAATTTTCAATCGAAAATGTGCCGAACTAAAGTTGAACGTAGAGGTATGGTTCCTTGGGCAAATATTCATAGAATTGAATGAACTTTCAGCCTAGGTTGGTGTTTTGTTTGGAAAAACTTATCTAAAAATATGAATCGTTCATTTTGAAAGTGGGTCATAATAATCGGCTATTTGACCCATATCACTTTTTCAAATATATGCCATCAATTCCACACCATCAAATAACCTTTTCGTGTAAACAGAACCTAATTTAATTGATTACTGAAAGAATACCAGCCAAATCATATGAAATCATGAAAATAACAAAAATATTAAATGCAAGGTACAATTTTCGATCAAAAATGTATGTATTCTCGTTTAACTCCTATGAGGAGCATAGGGCCAATATGAAATCTCTCCATTTGTCACGATGACTTTAATCTCTTGCCACGACTTTCCCGATTCTTGGATTTCCTTTTCCAGCGACCTCTTCCAGTTGGTTTTGGGTCTGCCACGTGCTCTACTACCTTGTGGATTCCACTCAAGAGCCTGGCGACAAACTTCGCTGTGTGGTTTCCGGAGAGTGTGACCAATCCATCTCCATTTTCGCAGTTTGACCTCGATTGCTATAGCCCTCTGATTGCACCAAACCTTTAGTATTCGCCTTAAGCATTTGTTGACGAATACTTGCAGCTTGTTCGTTAGTTGTTCAGTAACAAGCCACGTTTCGCACCCTTATAACAAAACCGATTTCACATTCGAATCAAAAATGCGTACTCTCGTTTTGGTGGATATAACGAAGAAGACCATATTTTGTTCGGTTGGGCAAACGCGCCTTTTGCTTTTGCTATTCTTGAATTGATATCCTCTTTTGATCCACCATCCATGGAGATAATGCTGCCTAAATACGTGAAGCTATCGAGTTTGCGATGTCATCACTGCCAGCTCTAAACGTGATGTCATTGCTTGCGTTTAGGTTCATGCTTTTAATCTTGGATACGTTGATTTTTCGGCCGGCATTTTGTGATTCCAAGACAAGGTCTTCAATTTTGCTTTGCATATCTGAATGTTCGGACGATAAGAGGCAGATGTCGTCAGCGTAGTCGAGATCTTCAAGATGTTCGGTAAAGTTCCATTGGATACCCCTTTTGGCCTTATTAAGAGCTTTATCTAGGATATCATCAAGAACGATAAGGAAGAGTGATGGTGATAGTAAACATCCCTGCCGTACGCCTGAATTAGTGGTGAATGTCGGTGACAACAACCCATTTTGTAACACACTGCATTTAAAGCCTTCATATTGTGCACGTACTAAGTGTATGGCCTTTGCGGCAATATCTCTTCGTTGCAGTGTTTTCTCGAGAGACACTGTCGACGGCAGTGCTATCAAAATTGCGCCGAACTAAATTTGAACGCAGAGGTGTGGTTCTTCGGGCAAATATTCATAAAATTGAATGAGCTTTCACATAGGGGGGTAGCCGAGGTCGATAAAATTTCGTCCATACAATTTGGCCCACCCTAATGAACATATATGTATACTTCCAAATGGATTTAAGGCACACTCCAGATAGTGAGTCAAGCGATTCAAAATTGAAATGACCAAAGTTCCTTCAGTTTCTTTGCTAGAGCTCTTAATGTCGGGCATACAATGGGTTTATTTTCGAGGCCTACGTTAACGATGACAACATGATCATCTCCCAGATCTAACATAACCTAACTTATGGCTACTCAAACATGAAACATTTGTTTGAGCGGTCGGCAAAACTTTTCTTACTCAAAACCATGGCGTCTTACGAGAAAAGTATTTAGCCAAAAAATACTTAGAATTTTTGGGGACATTTCACAATTTTACAGAAATTGGACAAAAAAAAGTTAAATTTTGCTTTAAACGCTTTTTTCGTAAGACGCCTTAGTTTTGAGAAAAACCGTTTTTCCGGCGGCGTAAAAAAATTTGCTTGATGCATGGCCATTTTTCGGTAAATTTTTAATCTGTGAAATTTTTCAATAAAGCATTTTAAAGCAAATTTTATTTACTTTTTTTATTCTGGTATTCTCTTTGACTTTCTCTGACCTAAAAAGAGTACAAAAATACAAGAATTCAATTTTTTTTTTATATTTTTATTTCAGCAATTTTTGCATAAGCAATTTTTGTTACGTTTAGCATAAAAACGAATAAATTAAATAAATAAATTTGTGCTCTAACTTTTTGTGTTCACTTCGCAACACTTCACTTTTTACATAATTTCACTTCGCTCGAATTTTTTAAAACGATAGCACGACGAACACGTCTCACAGTGGTCTGGTATGCTATTCTAGCTGGTCATAACTCTTTCCTGGTTATTTTTTATAAAAAAAATATCAATTTCTATGTTTTGGGGGTCGCTGACTCTAAATCTGAAAACGATTTTTTAAAAATCAAAATGGCGGACAATTTTCTTAAAAATTGATTATATCACGACAAAATTGTGGTTAAGGGGGTTTTTGAGGTTGCTGATTTCGAATTTGGTATCTTTTTTTTTGTAAACAAAATGGCGGATCCAAAATAGCGGACAATTTTCTTAAAAATTGACTATCACAACAACTTTGTGGCTTAGCAGTTTTTTGAGGTCGTTGATTTGGAATTCGGTATCATCTTTTTTGTAAACAACATGGCGGATCCAAAATGGTGGACAATAGCATTAAGTCATTTTCACCAAATGACTTAGTGCTATCAATACTAACTCAGTTATTTAATATTATTGTTGTACCTTAAATATTTACGAAGTTATAGTGATTCCAAATTTTTGGTTATATGGGAGGTGGGCGTGTTCTTGACCCGATCACGTTCAATTTCACGAAGTGACCTAATGTTTTCTATACTAACTCAGATATTTAATATTATTTTTGTACTTGAAATATTTACGAAGTTATAGTGATTTTAAATTTTTGGTTGTATAGGAGGTGCGCGTGTCCTTGACCCGAACACGCCCATTTTCAACAAATAAATAGATGCTACTAATACTATATCAGAAATCGAATTTTATTGTTTTACTTCAAACACTTTGGTTGTTATTAGTTTTACGAAACTGGAGCGTTGCAAGAATACAGAAAAGTCGCTGAAGAAAAACTCATCGTAGTCCATGAAGGGGAGTGATGGGGGGGGAGTCAGATAAATGAGTAGAACCTTCAGAAAACCTGATATTACACACTAAAGTGATAAAGCCGTTGCAACTTCATGAAACATATTAGTTACAGTCCACAGAGTGCAAAATTCGTAAATTTGGGAAATGAAACTAGAGATTTTTTATGATGATCCGGATATGCTTTTTGTATTAAAAAAACTAATTTCTAAGTATGCAAATCTTCAGCAAATAGATCAAATTATTCTCACAATAAGTTTCATGAGGTAAGACCACTTAATTTAAAAGATACACTCATTTAAACTTTCACATATTTTAAGAGATTTTTGGAAAAAATTACCATTTTCTGAATTCATCAAGTTTAAGTCGCGAAAACTCAGAAATGGTGTTATTTCTTGGTATTCTGGTACATACTTGAAATATGTTATCTAGATATTTATCTTTAAATTTGTGTAAAAAAAAATATTACTTTTAATGCACAAATTTTCGGAGTTATGACCGGCTAGCGCTCTCTTATAGACCACTGTGCGTCGTGTCACATCGTGCATGTTCGTGTTATGACGAAACAAACGACATTCGTCCATCTCTACTCTCTATTGATAACTCTTCGATGAAGTATTGGTAGAAATGATCATTACTGTCATGTTTACCTTAATTTACTAACGTTTCGATTTTTTTTTTGCAGGCTGGAAAACTAAAACACCGCCCAAAACATGAAGTTACTCATGATAATGGCAACGGAATTGGTTCAAATTTGAAAAGCATTGTGATATTAGCTATTTTAATGATATTGATGATGTTTGCCGTTCATTGCACGTGGGTTACAAGTAACGCTTATTCCAGCCCGTCAATTGTACTCGCGTTTCACAATAGTCAAGATGGGTAAATATTTTAGTATATTTAAGTATCAAAATGCCTAGTATTGATTTTAAACAAGTTTTCCAACCTAAAAAAAAAAATCAATTATTACAAGAAACTGATCTCTTTTTTAAGAGATTGGAAAAAATACATCGACAGTCGATATCAAAATGGCGTTCCGATGATAGAACTTGAAAAAATAGATGTTCATAAAAATATGTTGATTTTCAAATCACAATATCTCATGAAGTAAAAACGGTAAGTCGGTCGAAAAAGTGTTCATAGGGAGATATTCTGCAAAAACAGTTTTTTTCAAAATTTTAGGATTGTCAATAGATTATCTCTTAAACTATTAAACGTAAAAAAAATGAGGTGCAAAGTGTCTTGCAAAAGTGCTTGTCCAATTTGTCGTAGGAAAATTTGCACCTCTCGAACAAAAAAATCGATTTGTATTTTCCACACTCTTGTAAAAAAGCAATACCAAATTGCTATAGGAAATATATTCTACTCATTTGCAACCCTCTTTTGAAGTATCAATTGTTTCAATTTACACAATAATATAAATTTGTCAATTAAAAATCAAAAATTATGGAACAAAATTTTAATCGCCTTTCGTTTTGTCCGCGGTCGAGTGTAGACGTGTTTTCGGGTGCGCGTGCCTTAACGTCAGAACCACTTCTAATGACTTTTTCAAGGTTTTGAAACGTAGAGTAGGGTGAAAAACTATAAGTTTAAAAAAGAACAAAGGAATGAAAAATTATAATTTGAAACATTAATTTCCAAAATGGAAATGTAATTGCTGATTGCGTTATAAGTCTATGACTTGGCCAAAGTCTTCAAGTCCTGGTTATCCCAAGTGACGACGAAGCTAAGTTAAAATAAAAAAAAACAAAATTTTAGATCAAATTTATTGAATTTATTAAAAATAACTGAAAAGAAAGTGTTGAATTGTTGTCGCCAGAAACATATTCTGATGATGTAACGTGCATAGTGACAAGTTAAGACTGCCACAACGGCCGCAATGAAAACTGCTGCCAAAGCAAAAAAGCTTCAGTTGTTCCAGAATCCAAACTGAAATTCACCAAGAAGGGAATTGGTAACTGTGTCAGCCTTACCAAAAGGAAGCTGAAAACGTAAACGTGAAAATTGGTGTGTTCTGAAAAATATCAAAATTAATGTTTGAAAGCTGATCGCCGTGAAATTAAACTTCGCCGCTTTCCAAATCGAAGGGAATTATATACAAGCGTGGTTTTGTAAAGAACCACAGGCAACGTATCTCAATAACTGATAACTTTTTCATTGAACGTAAAATGCGTCATTCACATAATATTCAATATGTTGAAGATTTGGTACATGAAATCTTTAATGTTGGACCAAAATTCAAGCATGCATCGAACTTGTGGCCCTTCAAGCTTAATACACCAACCGTTGGCTGCCGCAAGATGGCTAAGCATTATTTCAGGAACAGTAAGGACAAGATTAACAAGTTGCTGAGGCAAATGGCTTAAGTGTGTTTCTCATTATATAAAATAATAGCGTTTTTTAATATAAACAAAATGTAAAATTGTAACTCTGTTTACATTTATTAATTAATAACGTAGACATAGGATTGAACTTTTTATTTCACCAAAAAATAATTGTACATTAGGGTGCTACATTTCGGCTTTCTAGTTCTGGATGCTCAAATCCATAAACTTGCAAGCAAATAAGTAAAATTTGGCCATCATATAGTATAAATCGTCTAAATTTTTTATAGCAATGGAGAAGCACAGTATGCGGTTCTTAATCGCTGCTATAACTGGACATTGTGCCATAGAAATCCATGCATGAAGTTGTAAACAGCCTGATATGAAAGAAGCACTTTCTTTTCAGGATCCATACTTGGTTCGGATCAGAACTTTTAAAGTCTAGAGCGCTAACCATTACACTATAGAACCAGTTTAATCAGAACTCTAGAAAACCCCCGTTACTAGAATAAATCAGACTTTTTAAAGATAAATATTTTTATTTTTTCTTTCTGTCAGATTTATAGCAATTTCTGTCCGATTTGTAGCAATTATTTGCAATTGCAAAGTTTCTTAGACCTAGGAAAAAAGGTAATGATAGTGTAGTTTATAGAGCGAGCAATTCCCTATAAATGGGTATTTTTACTTTTAACGTATGACTCACCGTTCATGAATTATCGCAATTTAATTTTTTCAATATGTGACTGTCTCATATTTTTTGATATTTTTGGGTATTGTAAGCCTTATCACGACATATTATTAATATTTTGATATACAGGGTATGTCAAAAGTCCCGGCTGCACGTTAAATTAAAAAACAAAAAACATGTGTCCCAATATTTTTAAGAGGTCTATTCAACGATACCAATCTTGGCCTCCTACATATCTCCCCCCGCGGAGGACGGGAGTAACTCCAAAATTTTATGCGGGAACCTCCAATTTTTATTGCGGATTCGGATTTGACGTGTAAAATATGATACTTTTGTCTGAAACATTTTTTCTTATTCGGCACAGATCAGCACCGTGCGCAAGATTTGCTCTTGGGACGATTTTTCATATAGATTAATTTTATTTAATTGTAATTCATATACTATTTATGTGAGAAAAAGATCTTCTTGGAGGTGGCTTGAACCCGCAAAAGTCATTCCGTGTGCACGGTCCTGGCGCTGTAATCGACAAAAATAAAGTTAAAAATACAAACTTTTGTAGAAGCCCAGGAAAATCAGAATATTTCTGCGAAAAAATTCCAAGTGAATTTTTTTCACCGGAATTATATTTATTTATGCATGGTTAATAATGTGTAAAAAGTCCATTGTGCGCATAAAAAGTTATTCAGGCTCAAAGGTTGCTAAAATCAGTTTTTTGCAAATATCTAGCTAATGCAAACTTTTACAGAAAAATTTTGTAACACAGGAAATTTCCTATTAGTAGAGTTCCCAGGGAGTTAAAAACACTGTATACGTAGGACTTCTACAAGACCGCATGAAATTTATTGGGTGTACAACTTAAAAACCGGAATTTTTTAGCGAAATTTGATGCTTTATTGTGGAAAAATGTTACAATATATTTTATGCTATGCTCCTCCTAGGAGTTAAAGGAGAATACATACATACATTGTCCATTGGAAGCTACAACATTTCCACATTTTTCAGGCAATTTATGAATTCCATCCCAAAAAAATTGCGCCGGCTTGGCGGCCAAAAATGAATCTATCCAATTTCGGATGCCTTGCTCTGATGTGAAGCGTATTCCGGTGAGGGCGTTTTGCATCGAGCGAAATAAATGAAAGTCAGACGGAGCAAGGTCCGGACTATAAGGCGGGTGAGCCAAAACTTCCCATCCACTATTTTCCAAATAGTTTTTCACGGGTCTTGCAACATGCGGCCGACCGTTGTCATGATGAAAAATTATTGCTTCGTGTCTGGTCGCATTTTCCGTGCGTTTTTCGATGATGGCACGCTTCAAACGTATTAATTGTGTTCGGTACAGGTCACCTGTGATTGTCTGGCCCGATTTCAACAACTCATAATATAACGGCCCCTTCTGATCCCACCAAATACACAGCATAACCTTGGCGCCATGGATATTTGGCTTCGAGGTTGATTTGGCTGGTTGGCCGGGTTTCACGTATGACTTTTTGCGCTTGGGATTGTCATAATGGATCCATTTTTCATCCCCAGTCACAATCCGATGCAAAAATGATTTGTTTTTATGGCGCTCTAGCAGCATTTCAGACATACAGAAGCGCCGTTCAACGTCTCTCGGCTTCAACTCATAGGGGACCCAATTACCTTGCTTCTGAATGTATCCGGCGGCTTTCAAACGTTTCGAAATGGCTTGCTGAGTCACTCCCAAAGATTTGGCAAGCTCGTCTTGTGTTTGACACGAATCCTCATCGCGTAGCTTCTCTAATTCTTCGTCTTCATACTTTTTTGGCTGTCCTGGGCGTTCTTTGTCTTTGATGTCAAAATCGGCACTTTTGAAGCGTTTAAACCATTCAAAACACTGTGTTTTTCCTAAACATCGTCGCCATAAACTTCTACAAGCAAACTATGACTTTCCGCAGCAGTTTTCTTTGCAAAAAAATGACCCAACAGAACCTCCCGCAAATGCTGTCTTTTTCTCCAATTTTCGAAGTTATTCATCGTGAAAAATAATAATGATGCACGCAAGATAAAATTGTTTTGTTGACTGATTTTGACAGCTGTCAAATGTTCTTTCAAAATGACATATGTATAAAGTTCGAGCTTTCACGATATTTGTTAGTACGGATTAGTGCTGCGACATCGACATCGATGTTGATGAAACATCGATGTTTTGCAAGAACATCGACTGTTTTTAACATCGATGTTTTAAGTTCGATTTTTTTGCAAAATCGATTTTTTGCCTCGATGTTTTTATTCGATGTTTTCACAAATTCTGTTTTCTCAATTTTCGTTTGCACAAACTTTGTTTTCACAAATTTTGTTTGCACAAATTTTGCTTAGACAATTCGCATTCAAAATTGGAACATGTACTACTTACTAAGATTGTTGAGTGTGTCTAAACAGCCCCACAACTATCAATAAATTTCGTCGAATTTTTATTGAAAACTGATAACTAAATTTAATAATAATGAAAAACTGTCCACCATCACTAAATGCATTTTTTGATAATGGAAAGTTTTAAAATGGAAAATTTTTACACTTGCACTGAAATTTGTGAAAAATAAATTTTATTGCAAAACCTCAAGTCTGTTTGTAGAGCATAAATTTTCAACAAAAAAGTTCTTTATAGTTTATATCGTAGGATTTACTGTTTTCATCAAAAAGCTTTCGAAATAAAAATAATTGAAATCTCATTGTTCACAAATCGTTACTATATGTTTAAGATGATATCGTAGTGTTAGTACTTCAACAAGACATGCTTATATTTCATGTTTTGAGAAAAAACCCGGTGGCGAACGGCACGACGATTCATCGATGACAAAAAGAGACAAAATTAGATCATAGGTGACAAACGGAGACATTTGTTTGACTTCATGCATGAACTTTTAGGACAAATGTCCAAAAAATCACTGATGACTTATGCTGATAATTTCACTGAGTCGTCAGTGTGCTAGCAGACAATATCAGTAGGATTCCCTCATGAATAAGTCACTGATGCGTATACTTCCGAGTGAGTTGTAGAGGAAAATGTCATCGAGTTTTCACCAATGATTTTGTCACAAGCATGTCAGCATAAATCTAGCAAAAAAATTTTTTTTTGTGTTTTGCATTTGTTTTTATTTATATTTATTAAGTAATAAAAAATTTTAATTTACATTAATTAAATATACAATTTTATTAAGATGACACTAACAACTCAGGCCTTCGACTCTAAATAAAAATACTTAGTACATATTAACAAATGAAAATAACTACGTACTATTAAATATGTCATAGTTATTCCAATAGTATTAAGAACTTGTATTCTAGTCAAATCTGAGAGGTGGTGCCTTGGTGAGATATTAGGTGCTAAAAGTCGAGAAAATCTGTTTTATACAAATATCACGCTAAGGTTGGTCCACAATTTTATAGTTCAGAAAATTTTCAATAAAAAAGTTATGAAAGTTGTTTCGTTTGACTTTTAGTTTAGTAGATATCCTATTTAAAGGTATTTGCCGCATAAAAGTGTTTGTTCATAGTAATACGAGTATGACTGTTGATTTTAAAAGTACAATAACTCATCAACTGTAAGTCGTAAAAAAACTATTTTTGCGGGTTTTCTATATGAAATTATCTGAGCTACAAAATAGTGGACAAAGTTTTTTTTGTAGAAATAACCCTTAGCAAGATATTTGCAAAAAACCAAATTTCTCTACTTTTAGCACTCGATATCACCACGTCTTAAGATTCGACCATAACAAAAGTTCATATCTTCTATTGGATTAACACTCAAAAAAATTCAGATTGAGTACTATGATGTAGGTCAGCCAGCCGCTGTCAGTTAGTCCATTAGATAATGCATTTTTTAAGTTTTGATAGTGCTTTGCGGCAATTTTCAAGCCATCGAATCAAACTGCATCGAACTTGAAAATACATTTGTCTTACAGCAAAATTTTCGGTGACATCCTTCATGGGTAGGTCGACGACAGAAATCTATTGCAAAGATAAAATTCAGACGTTACAATAACTCCATTATTAAAAGAATTTTCTTAAGGACATATTAACTCACCTCAAAATGTTTAGTCTGTCTGATTTTAACAGATATAAAATACATCTTTTTAATTAAAATTAATCACATTTTGTAGGAGGACACAATATTTTGTTATTTATTTATTTCATTTCGCTTGACAAACTGACAACAAAAATAACAATCGGCTGTATCTATGACTTTTATTCGTTGATGGCGACATGTAACAGACAATGTCATGCAGCCGTAAACTTGTTATTGACTTTTAACAGACAATATCACCAATTCGAAACATTTCATTAGTTTAGAGACACTTGAGTGATATTGTCCAACAGAGAATACTAACTTCCTGACATTCCCATTGTGAGTCATCGATGAAAAAATTGTTTCGGAAAATTTCATGTAGAGCGCTCTATGTTCGTGTTATTTTCTTGATGATTCATCGATGACAATATCATTATGGATGATGTCGCTCAAAAACGCCACCGGGAACTGTTTTAAGTTCTTTGGATTTCGTTTTTATATTGGATTCTGAAATTTTCTGCTTTTTTTTTTCATCAAGTAACCTTAAAAATTTTTCTTTCATGTGTGCTTAAATCAAAATATCAAAAATGTAGATGTCCAGTTTTAGTATTAACCCTACAGTATTGAAAACTATGTTAATAAATCAGCTTTACTTATATTTATACATTTATCTATGTATACTAAGATGGAACTTATCTATTTAAAATTATAATGCAAAGGACGTCAATAAATCAGTATTTTCATTATCTGAAGATGGTTGTATTTCATAAAGTAAAAATTATGTGCAAGTAACATATTTATGTACTTTATTACTTGTGTTGCATTAAATGCAAAAGTTAATTATATATTATCTCAGCACAACTAGAAACTGATACGATTTTAGATTTCTTAAATGCGCGAGTCCCCAAAACTTTAATATTTCAAATCAACTGTGTATTGCAAGTATATCAGAGACAAAAATTAATGCTTTTTAGCCATAAAATTATCAAATTGAAAATTTTTAAAATATTATTAAGCACATGCAAGTAAAAAAATTGAAAAGTTTTCAATAAGGAAAAAATTATAAAAAGTATATAAGTGACCTGTGAAAAGGGTGCTTAGGTGTCAAAAAAAAATATTAGAATTTTTTGCCGATTCGCATAGAATTGACCTTTGATAGTTGTTTACTAGCTGTTTTGTCGAAAACTTATTTTCGCACGTAAGCCCCCCTTTTCATAGACCAGGTCACATATACTTAAAGTTTCGTTAAAATAATGACATTTTTTTCAGCTACATATTTGTAAGGATATTCAAATTGTTATGGCTGCTATAATTTAAAATTAAAGTGAAATATTTAAATTAATACAAAACTAGAAAGGGTGTAAAATTTGGCCTGGCCAAACATTAAATACTCTACACTGCAGTATTTTTAAAATTTTGCTCATATGGGAGGTGCTACGCTCTCTTGTCCGAGTTCGTCTAGTTTTAGCTTAGAGCGTGCATTTGTAGTCTTTAGTATTTGAGTGAAGTTTGGTTGGATTATCTCAAAAAACTCTTTCAGTATAGCATTTTGAAACTTTTGCTCATTTGGGAGGTGCCACGCCCCCTTGGCTGATTTCACCCAATTTTTGTTGGGAGCTTTCATTTATAATTCTTAGTGTCTGAGTCAAATTGGGTTTGAATATCTCAAAAAACGCTTTCAGTATAACGTTTTGAAGCTTTTGCTTATATGGGAGGTACCGCGCCCTTTTGTCCGAATTCGCTCCGTTTTTTTTAGAGCTTACACTTACAATGTGTAGTATTTAAGTGTATTTTGGTTGCATTGTCGTGAAAAATACTCCTTAAATTGTATTTTGAATATATATTTTGTATGTGCGGTGGGCGTGTCCGTTGACCGATTTTGCTAATTTTCAATTCCACGAGCTATCTTTGGCGACGGAGGCAGTGTACCAAATTTCATTGAATTATCTTGCTCAGTTTTCCCAAAAAGTGTATTTGAACACACAGCCAGCCAGCTAGCCACCCAGCCAGACAGACGGACATGGCTATATCGACTCAGGAGGTTACGCTGATAAAGAATATATATACTTTTCTATATCTGCCACGCCTCCTTCTCTGCGTTACAAACGGAAGGACAAAGTGAATATACCCTGGGTGTAGGGTATAAATATGCAATATTTCCCATTTATATATGTATTTAATTTTAGTGTTCCATGTTCTAAGCAAAACTTGAGAGAAATTTGATTCATTTTGTCAGAATTTTCAACGTATTAAAAAAGTAATCGATGTTGACAAAAATCGATCTTTTTTTGGCGATGTTTTCTAGACATCGATGTTTAATTCAGAAAACATCGATGTTCAAAAAATCGATGTTTTCCGGTCGATGTCGCAGCACTAGTACGGATATCCACCGTCAAATTCCGGTTTTTAAGTTGTACACCCAATATAAAAGAGGGCAAATATAACTAATCCTTGCCCAAGTTATTTTCAGACTTAGAACCAGATACTTTTCAACTACTGTTGCGTTTCAGAATCTGGTGATAATAAAAAACGAACAATTTGGGCAACCTGCAAGCTAGGCAGTGCCTCTTGTATATTTTGGGCTTAGCCATTCTCGCCTTGGTCTTCTCACAAGACTTTTACCATCTTTTCTGATGAGTCCAAGTTTAATTTATGTGGATCGAATGGTAACAGTCTTATGAGAAGACCAAACAGGGAAAGGCTAAGCCAAAAATATACAAGAGAAACTGTCTAACATAGAGGTTGTAGTATCATGGTTTATGGATGCTTCTTTGTGCAAGGAATCGGTCCAATTAAAAGTGTTGTTGGCATAATGAAGTCTAATGATTATATAGACATACGACAAAATACTATGATGCCATATGCAACTTGGAAAATACCACTAAAATCGATATTCCTGCTTGATATTAACCCTAAACACACGTCGAATATGGTAAAAGATTAGATAAAATGGCATAATATTGATGTTCATCAATGACCCGCGGAGTTGCCAGATCTAAACCCACTCGAAAATCTGTGGGAGATCATCAAGCCACGAAAATGCACTGCTTATTATGCAATCAAAAATTTAGAAAACAGGATGAGTTGTTTAATGAAGTTAAAAGTGGTAGCGGGACATTCCACACTCATTTATAAATAGTTTTCGCGCATCCATGCCAAAAAGGTGCACTGCTGTTATAAAAAGTAGGGGTTATTCCATTAAGTATTGATTTTTTAGTAATTATTGTTGAATTTAGATTGAAAGTTGCAAATGTTTTGCACAGCCAATTCCTATACATTCTTATGTTGCACTGAAGTTTTAGCTTTGTATTAGTGATGTATGGACTTTTTATTTTTGTTTTATAAACAACAATATAAATGACATAAAACCTCATACCAAGTATTTTATTTGCATTTGTTTTAGTAGCCAAAAATTGGTGATTCAGTTTGAAGTGTTTTTGGTTGCAAATGTTTTGCACAGCACTGTATATTGAGGGGATTCCTGAAAACGTTTAAAAGCCTTGAAAACCTCGTTAACTCGTAAAAGTTGTCAAAATCAATACAAAATTTGACAGTTTTACGATTTTACGAGGTTTTCGAGGCTTTTACACGTTTTCAGGAATCGCCTTATTATATCGTTTAAGTTCTTGAATTTTTTGTAAATTAAATTTTGGTGTTTGTTTTTTTTTATATTTTCTTGCTAATTTTTATTAATAAAATTTAAATTTAAACGATTGACTGATTAATACGAATTGAATATTTTAATAAAAAGTGTGCTTTTAATGTCAAAATAAAAACTAAACCAAATCCCGAAAAATCCCGGAATTGCAATCTATAATCCCGAAAATCCCGGGATCGCCAAAAGGCCCAAAAATTGTGATCCCTAATACCAACATTGAACGAGCAGTCGTTCCAAAAATGTGAAGACATTTTTGTCGAAAATTGTATTCTCTTCAAACTGTATGTTTTGATTTGTTCTTGCAAGTCATCGGAGACATTCTTCAAAAATTATTTTTTTCGATTCTTATTTGGTTTTTGAAAAATATCTTCTTAATTATGACTTGAAGGAAAAATCAAATTATGCAGTTTGTAGAGAATACAATTTTCTACAAAAAAGTAATTTCACATTTTTGGTACGACTGCTCGTTCAAGAGTTATTGTAATTTAAAAAGTGAAATATGTTCATATAAGGGATTTTTAGGGATTTATTTCTGTTGCAAATAGCGTTAACGAAATATTTGCAAAAAACTGATTTTAGCGACTTTGAGCCCGAATAACTTTTTATGCGCACACGACTTCGCAATGGACTTTTCGCACTTTTTTTACCATGCATAAATAAAGACAATTCTAGTGAAAAATATCCACCTGGAATTTTCTCGCACAGCAGCTCTTTTTTCTTCTAATTTTCCTAGGTTATTATAGCCCGATTCACTACCTCTTCGATATACAGTACCATACAAATGCTCTATAACTAAAATCAATTTCAAAGAAACACCTTAATATTTTTAAATTAAAATAAATCCCACGGCAGGGACACGATTAATAGATAGTCTAGAACTGTTCTGATAGGGAAAGAGGCTACGCAAAAGATCTTTTAGATCGCAGTGCAATCCAGAACCTTATAATTATAATAATAATAAATATTTTTATACAGCGCATTTGCACGGTACTGAAGTTCAGAACATGAAAATCCTTTAAGAATATCCAAGTAAGGGACAATTTCGTAAAGCGGTATCGGCCGATTTAGGTATTTTACCACTCCCTAAAATTCCCAAACAAAAACTCAAAATTTCGTTGTTGCCATTTTTATTGGTTTTGGTCTCATACGAAACCACGGACAAAGTTTCAGCTAATCCGAGGGGTCGTTCAATCCATATCTGAATGTCTTTATTTTTGATTTTAACTAGTTTTAATGTTTTTTTCAATAAGAGTTTGTATAATATCTTATAAATAAATAACATTTTTTTGTATCCATTTTGTAGATCTCGAAATATTTTGGACGATTTTCGTGAAGCTTATTATTGGCTTTCACAAAATACTGCAGATGATGCGCGAGTAATGTCTTGGTGGGATTATGGATACCAAATCGCAGGTATGGCCAACAGAACAACTCTTGTAGATAACAACACGTGGAACAACAGCCATATAGCGTTAGTCGGAAAGGCCATGTCTTCTACTGAGGAAAAATCCTATGAAATAATGACATCACTTGATGTAGACTACGTTCTTGTTATCTTTGGTGGAGTTATCGGATATTCTGGTGATGATATAAATAAGTTTTTGTGGATGGTACGTATTGCTGAAGGTGAACATCCGAAAGATATTAGGGAAAGTGACTATTTTACCGATCGCGGAGAGTTTCGAGTAGACTCAGAAGGAGCTCCTGCACTTCTTAACTGCCTTATGTATAAACTAAGTTACTATCGCTTTGGAGAACTTAAATTAGATTATAGGTAAGTCAGAATCAATAGTTTTAGTTCAGAAAAGAAACGTTATTATACACTGTACTCTTATTGCAATGTAATACTAATGCAAGACTGAATGTAAAATGTTTCTTTAGAATCTTATAAAACATGAAAAAAAATTCAAACCTTAAGGTGGAGACTTAGAAGACGCTATTTACTAGTAAAATGAAAAATTCAAGATACAGCTTTTAAGCCTCTGCAATCTCATTTTTTGTTAAAGTAAGTCTTGGAAGAAATTTTTTTTATTTTGACCGGTGAATCAGATGGTATTATCCATTTTGAACAAAACACCTGCGTTTTCGCGCCATATACCAAAATATGATTGTATATGTATATTAGAGGTGTTTTAAGAATGTATGGAGATCCTTAGTAACAACATTTTGATACATGACACCCCTCAATATTGTGAGGTTGGAAAAAAAAATGAGTTTGCAAAACAAATTTTGGGGGTGGGGTGAGGGTAAAGGTTGGCGCATCGAGGTCAAAGGTGAGAGAAAAAGAGATAAAATTTACACACAGCCCTACAAATGTTTAGGCGTCACCTCTAGAGGGGTCAAATGTATGACCGACCCACATTATTTTCCCCTTCCAACATTTTTATCAAGCATACTTACCCCCTATCTCTAACCCCTAAGGAGGCCCCCATACAAAATTGACATTTTAGGAAATCGACCCCCACCACTCCCTGGGTGCCCCTAGAAGGGTCAAATGTATGACTGGTCCCTTATATTTTTTCCTTCCCAACATTTTTTCCCAATATATTTACCCTGTATCTCTGACTCTTTAGGGGACTCCCATACAAAATAGATGTTATAGACATGAAAAATATGGAAAGGAAATCGTCAAATTGGCCCATAACTGCCCAGAAGTCACTCCTAGAGGAGTCAAATATGTGACCGACCCCCATTAACCCCCCTCAAAAGTTTTTTCTCCGCATACCTACCCCTTATTTTCAATCCTTAAGGGGGCTCCCATACAAAGTTACTGTTTTTATTTAATATGCCCCCACTGCCCTAACTGGCACACGGGTACTCCTAGAAGGGTCAAATGTATCACTGACCCCCATTATTTTTTTGCGACCTATATTTTTCCACCACATACTTACCCCCTTTTTTTAACCCTAAAAGGGGCTGCCATACAATTTTTTTTTTTTATAAATTTTCTTAGAAATAATGGGGGTCGGTCATACAATTGACCCTTCTAGAGGTACCCATGGTCCAGTTAGGGCAGTGGGGGCAGTTTTTAAAAAAAAACGTAACTTTGTATGGGAGCCCCCTTAAGGATTGGAAATAGGGGGTAGGTAAGCTGTGAAGCTTTGGAGGGGGGGTAATGGGGGCCGGTCATGTATTTGACTCTTCTAGGAGAGACTCCTGGGCAGTTATGGGCCTATTTGACGATTTCCTTTCCATATTTTTCATGTCTATAACATCTATTTTGTATGGGAGTCCCCTAAAGAGTCAGAGATACAGGGTAAATATTTTGGGAAAAAATGTTGGGAAGGAAAAAATATTAGGGACCAGTCATACATTTGACCCTTCTAGGGGCACCCTGGGGGAGGTGGGGGTTGATTTCCTAAAAATGTCAATTTTGTATGGAAGCCCCCTTAGGGGTTAGAGACAAGAGGTAGGTATGCTTGGTAAAAATGTTGGGGGAGAAAAAATAATGTGGGTCGGTCATACATTTGAACCCTCCAGAGTTGGCCCCTCTTGTAGGGCTGTAAGTAAATTGTTTCTCCTTTTCTCTCATCTTTGACCTCGATGCGCCAACCCTTACCCTCACCCCACCCCCAAAATTTTTTTTGCAAACTCATTTTTTTTTCCAACCTCACAAAATTGAGGGGTGTCAAGTATCAAAATCCAAAATTCGTGCACTAAAACACCCCTAATGTATATAAGTCATAATATAATGTCTTAATACTCTTAATAATAAAATTTCTAACCTCAGGAAAGGTTATTTTAATAAAGTTTCCTCTTAATATGAGTGAGATGAAACATGGGGTTGGGAACCCGGCCCTCACAGAGTCCAAAATGAATGCAAGGTGGGCAAACATGGACAAAAAAATTCCTGGTTGTTAGGGATAACCGAGAAAGTGAGAAGTATTAACTGCAGTGATTTTCCATCTCCAACATTTTTTTTGGAACATACCTACCTCTTAAGGTGGCAAGGGGAGGAATCCATAAAATTACACCTTTCGGACCAACCGTGGGTGGAAAGCATTTACCCAAACGTCCTACCTACTAAAGAACCTCCCGTGTATCGGAAATATCTGAAAAACCGGCTCTATTAAACTCTGTTGAGTTTCTTTTGTTGTTTTTTTTTCGTGCCAGCCATGGTTTAGAAAATATTCTTCGAAAACTGTTTCAAGTTTCGAAAAAACTGGCTTTTGAGAAATTATCTGTACACAAAACAGTTACTGTTTAGGAGATATTCCGAAAAAACCTTCAAAAGGCGAAAACCCTATCTTTATTGAATATCTTCTAAGCGGTTCTTTTATATGTATACAATAGAGCTGTTCAAATTTTGAAAATATAATTAATTAGAAGAAGTTTGGTCCATATTTCGGTGAAAAATTCCAATTTTAAGAACTTACGCCGCATGCTCGAAGCCTTGAACTTTTGTAAATTTTTTGGAAATTTTGGAGGTTTTCTTAACCCTTTCATGCATTTGTTGTATGTATACAACACTTTTTGAACGCATATTTCTCCTGTCTAACGGTATAATTCTCCAAACAAATATCTCAGAATTCTTAGCTTTAGTTAAGTGTTTTACTTTTACATATCTTTAAAGTTTTTCTGCTTCATTTTATGATTTTCATTTATTGAAGTAGAACGATTTTGGAGCAGTAAATTTTCGCAATAAATAAGTGCTTACATTTTTATGAAATCCTTAAATTATTTCCTTGATGATTTTTTTCCGATGACATCGTTTTGTGGAGAAGTGAAACATAGCAATTTTCTAGCATAAGTTTTGTATGAACTGTGTTGCCGTAAGTAACTTTTTTCTATGATTTTGGGCTCTTTTAGTTAGTTTTCAGCGTTATGGCTTGTTTGCTACATATAATTTTTTGAGGACCCACAGACGGGATTTAGTGTAGATGAAATTTGACAAATCTATCAGTTTGATTGATTTCTTATCTCAAAAAAATTTATTTTTTTGTACCGATAATCACTATTTCTACAATTTTGGGTTTTTTTAGCCATTTTTTCAGCGTTATTCCTTGTTTTCGTACATTTAATATGCTGTGGACCCTCAAAGAGGATTATCTGTGTATAAAATTAGCCAAATACTTGAGTTTGATGGATTTTTATTAAAAAAAAAATAAAAAAAAAAAATTTATTCCTTTAATGCACCATGTTGTATGTGTACAACATTTTTTAAAAACTCGGATACTTATAAGACTTAATTTAAAAATTTTGGTTTTTTTTTTTGTGTTATTTGGCCCCTATATAGTCAGAAACAACTCTTAAAAAAATATAGCTGTCCTACACAAAATTGGCTCATGAGGGGGTTCATTTTTTCATGCCTTATACTTCATGTAAGTAGTTAAGAATAAAAAAAATCGGGTTTTTCTAAATCTGACATAAATCATACATACATGAATCTGGCATAGGTATATAACTTAATTCGTGCGGTTTTTTTCAAAATTTGAACGTTTATTTAAGAAAAACATGTACACTTGTATTATTCAAAGTATTGTCCATCGTTTTTCCCATCTTTCTGGAAACGTATGGATTCCGCGCCAAAAGAACTGCTCCGGTTTTGAGGCCAAAAAGGAATCAAGCCAATTTCTGATACCCTGTTCTGAAGTGAAGCGTATCCCGGTGAGAGCGTTTTGCATAGACCGAAATAAATGATAGTCGAACGGGGCAAGGTCCGGGCTATAAGGCGGGTGAGCCAAAACTTCCCATCCAATATTTTCCAAATAGTTTTTAACCGGTCTTCCAACATGTGGCCGAGCGTTGTCATGTTGAAAAATTATGACTTCGTGTTTGGTCGCATATTCCGGTCGTTTCTCGGCTATGGCTCTATTTAAACGGATCAATTGTGTTCGCTAGAGGTCACCTGTGAGCATTACAGAGCATTACCTTGGCACCATGGATATTTGCCTTTGGCTGGGAAGGTGCTGGTTGTCCGGGCTTCACAAAGGAATGTTTGCGTTTCGGTTTTTCGTAATGAATCCATTTTTCTTCATATTAAAGTAATGAAGAAGAACTCCTCAAAAAACACTTTTTCAGGCACAAAGTTCGACATATTTGAGTGAAAAAAAATATTGTTGCTTACGCTTCAAATGAATGTCATATAGGGGAGGGGGGTGCTAGTGTGGACAATTTTTATATAATTACAAAATTATATATGTAAATATATCATTCTTGTAATAAAGTAATTTTTAGCGATTACTTATGCCTCTTGCCTTCATAATTGCATCAACAGTTATGATTTTTTATTTTCATAAATGCACTATTAAATTATTTTAAAAAGAGCTTACATTTGTCCACACAACCATTGATAAATGCACTATTAAATTATTTTAAAAAGGGTTTACATTTCTCCACACAACCATTGATTTAACTGGGGGCTAATGTGGACACCATAAGAAACTTGATAATTCATACAAAAACGTTAAGAAAGAGTTCAGATACATGTTTATTCAAGAAAATAATGATTTAATACAAATAATAATACAAATAAAAAATTAACTGCTATCCCATGTTGTAATTGGAGAAATTAATATCAAACTTCATATAACTTGCTGATCGAGATGTTCCCGGCAGTTGTTGTGCTTGTGGCAGCTTTGCCACTATTTCATTTCGGTGAATTTGGCTGGTATCCGGTATATCGGGATACGTGAATCTATCGTTCTTTCTTTTTAGAAACGTAATGTCGAAATCTTGAGAACCGTGGATCGTGACAATTTGGCCAATATAAAATATTTTTTGTCCATGTTGTTTCAAACTTCATATAACTTACTGATCGAGATGTTTCCGACAGTTGTTGTGGTTGTGGCAGCTTTGCCACTATTTCATTTCGGTAAATTTCGCTGGTATCCGGTAAATCGGGATACGTGAATTTGTCGTTCTTCCTTTTAGTAACGTACTTTCTTGGAACGGTTTTTAGAAATGGTCTGACGATTTCTGGTGTCATTTCAGCTGCTGCGGACATGTCCACACTAGCCCCATTTCAGTTGTCCACACTAGCCCCTTCATGTCTTTTTAAACAAAAATATATTTTTTTAATCTTACGGTAAAGTTCTTCAAAAATAATTTCAATGTTAAATGATTTTTCACAAATTAAAATGATTTTAATTTTGCTTTTTAAGACTGCTATTTTTGAATATTCCATTAATACGAACTTGTACAGTCAAATTTGCAATGAACAACAACCGACGCTACAAATATTAACTTGGAAATTGGTGACATATGTTTCGGCTATTACCACATACACATATATATATTTGCATATATATACAGTGCTGTGCATAACATTTGCAACCAAAAACACTTGAAACTGTTTCACCAATTTTCGGCCACTAAAACAGATACAAATAAAAAACTTGGTATGAGGTTTTATGTCATTTATATTGTTGTTTATAAAACAAAAATAAAAAGTCCATACATCACTAATACAAAACTAAAACTTAAGTGCAATATAAACTAGTAAGGATGTAAATTTTGGCCTGGCCAAAAAATAAATACCCTACACTGCAGTATTTTGAAAATTTTGCTTATATGGGAGGTGCCACGCCCCCTTGTCTGATTTCACCCAATTTTTGCTGAGAGCTTTCATTTATAATTTTTAGTGTCTGAGTCAAATTTGGTTCGAATATCTCAAAAAACGCATTCAGTATAGCGTTTTGAAGCTTTTGCTTATATGGGAGGTGCCACGCCCTCTTTTCCGAGTACACCCAGTTTTTATTCAGAGCTTGCATTTATAGTTTTTAGTGTCTGAGTCAAAGTTGGTTCGAATATCTCAAAAAACGCTTTCAGTATAGCGCTTTGAAGCTTTTGCTTATATGGGAGGTGCCACGCCCTCTTGTCCGAATTCGCTCAGTTTTTTCTCAGAGCTTGCGCTTACAATTCGTAGTACTTATATGTATTGTGGTTGCATTGTCGTGAAAAATACTCCTAAAATTGCATTTTGAATATAATTTTTGTATGGGCGGTAGGCGTGTCCGTTGACCGATTTTGCTCATTTTCAATCCCCCGAGCTAACTTTGGCGTCGGAGGCAGTGTACCAAATTTCATTGAATTATCTTGCTTAGTTTTCCCAAAAAGTGTATTTCAACACACAGCCAGCCACCCAGCCAGCCAGCCAGCCAGCCAGCCAGACAGACGGACAAGGCTATATCGACTCAGGAGGTGACGCTGATCAAGAATATATATACTTTTCTATACCTGCCACGCCTCCTTCTCTGCGTTACAAACGGAAGGACAAAGTGAATATACCCTGGGTGTAGGGTATAAAAATGTATCGGTATTGACTGTGCAAAACATTTGCAACTATTAATCTAAATTAAAAATTTATAACTAAAAAAATCAATATTTAATGGAATAACCCCTGTTTTTTATAACAGCAGTGCATCTTTTTGGCATGGATGCGATAAAACTATTTTCAAATGAGTGCGGAATGTCCTGGTACCGTTTTTTAACTTCATTAAACAACTCATCCTGTTTTCTAAATTTTTGATTGCATAATAAGCAATGCATTTTCGTGACTTGACGATTTGATTGGGTTTAGATCTGGGGACTCCGCGGGGCATTGATAAACATCAATATTTTGCCGTTTTATCCAGTCTTTTACTACTTTTCACGTGTGCTTAAGGTTGTTATTATGCAGGAATATCCATTTTAGTGTCATTTTCCAAGTTGCATATGGCTTTATAGTATGTTGTGGTACGTCTTTATAATCATTAGGCTTCATTATGTCTTCAACTGTTTGAATTGGACCGATTCCTTGCGCAGAGATGTATCCACACACCATGATTCTACAACCTCTATGATAGACAGTTCCTATTGTATATTTCGGGCTTAGCCTTTCTCTCCTTGGTCTTCTCATAAGCCTGTTACCACTCGATCCGCACAAATTTAACTTGGACTCGTCAGAAAATATGGGAAAAGACTTGTGAGAATACCAAGGAGAGAATGGCTAAGCCCGAAATATACAATAGGAACTGTCTATCATAGAGGTTGTAGAATCATGGTGTGGGGATGCATCTCTGCGCAAGGAATCGGTCCAATTCAAAGAGTTGAAGCCTAATGATTATAAAGACATACCACAAAATACTATAAAGCCATATGCTACTTGGAAAATGACACTAAAATGGATATTCCTGTATAATAACAACCTTAAGTACACGTGGAAAGTAGTAAAAGATTGGATAAAACGGCAAAATATTGATGTTTATCAATGCCCCGCGGAGTCCCCAGATCTAAACCCAATCAAATCGTCAAGTCACGAAAATGCATTGCTTATTATGCAATCAAAAATTTAGAAAACAGGATGAGTTGTTTAATGAAGTTAAAAAAGGTACCAGGACATTCCGCACTCATTTGAAAATAGTTTTATCGCATCCATGCCAAAAAGATGCACTGCTGTTATAAAAATCAAGGGTTATTCCATTAAATATTGATTTTTAGTTATTAATTTTTAATTTAGATTAATAGTTGCAAATGTTTTGCACAGCCAATACCGACACATTTTTATATTACACTTAAGTTTTAGTTTTGTATAAGTGATGTATGGACTTTTTATTTTTGTTTTATAAACAACAATATAAATGACATAAAACCTCATACCAAGTATTTTATTTGCATCTGTTTTAGTGGCCGAAAATTGGTGATTCAGCTTCAAGTGTTTCTGGTTGCAAATGTTATGCACAGCACTGTATATGTACATAGCCTCATCAGACCTATTTTAGTTAATCTTTGCTTCTTACTAGAATCGAACCGCAGCCTTCTGCATTCTAATGAAAGAGTGCAGCAGACCTCTACCACTTAGGCCACGCTACGGAACGATCTACATCGTCAAGGATCCTCACATAAATAACACTGTTTGTTGTTATTTATGTAAGTATACTTGTTGCTATCAGCTGTGTTCATTGGAAATATTTTCTTAATTGTTATTATGTTGAATGCACTCTCAAATTTGGTTTTGAGACATGCTATCTTCCACAATTCACAATTAATATCCCACTGGTGTGGATTATTTGTCCACTGCTAGTGAGATTCTTGCTCTCGCAGGGTTCACCTTTTCAAATATTAAATGATTTTTCACAAATTAAAATGATTTTATTCCATTAATACGAACTTGTACAGTCAAATTTGCAATGAACAACAACCGACGCTACAAATATTAACTTGGAAATAGGTGACATATGTTTCGGCTATTACCACATACACATATATATATTTGCATATATATATATATGTACATAGCCTCATCAGACCTATTTTAGTTAATCTTTGCTTCTTACTAGAATCGAACCGCAGCCTTCTGCATTCTAATGAAAGAGTGCAGCAGACCTCTACCACTTAGGCCACGCTACGGAACGATCTACATCGTCAAAGATCCTAACATAAATAACACTGTTTGTTGTTATTTATGTAAGTATACTTGTTGCTATCAGCTGTGTTCATTGGAAATATTTTCTTAATTGTTATTATGTTGAATACACTCTCAAATTTGGTTTTGAGACATGCTATCTTCCACAATTCACAATTAATATCCCACTGTTGTGGATTATTTGTCCACTGCTAGTGAGATTCTTGCTCTCGCAAGGTTATAATTGTATATGTACATAGCCTCATCAGACCTATTTTAGTTAATCTTTGCTTCTTACTAGAATCGAACCTGCAGCCTTCTGCATTCTAATGAAAGAGTGCAGCAGGCCTCTACCACTTAGGCCACGCTACGGAACGATCTACCTCGTCAAAGATCCTCACATAAATAACACTGTTGTTGTTGTTATTTATGTAAGTACACTTGTTGCTATCAGCTGTGTTCATTGGAAATATTTTCTTAATTGTTTATTATGTTGAATGCACTCTCAAATTTGGTTTTGAGACATGCTATCTTCCACAATTCACAATTAATATCCCACTGTTGTGGATTATTTGTCCACTGCTAGTGAGTTTCTTGCTCTCGCAAGGTTATAATTGTAAATGTTAGAATTCTAGCATTAATAGGCGGGTTCACCTTTTCAATATTAAATGATTTTTCACAAATTAAAATGATTTTTAATTTTGCTTTTTAGCAGTGGACAAATAATCCACAACAGTGGGATATTAATTGTGAATTGTGGAAGATAGCATGTCTCAAAACCAAATTTGAGAGTGCATTCAACATAATAACAATTAAGAAAATATTTCCAATGAACACAGCTGATAGCAACAAGTATACTTACATAAATAACAACAAACAGTGTTATTTATGTGAGGATCTTTGACGATGTAGATCGTTCCGTAGCGTGGCCTAAGTGGTAGAGGTCTGCTGCACTCTTTCATTAGAATGCAGAAGGCTGCGGTTCGATTCTAATAAGAAGCAAAGATTAACTAAAATAGGTCTGATGAGGCTATGTACATACATATATATATATGCAAATATATGGGGAAATCTCAGCAAGTGTGGACTTTTCGAAAAAAAAGAAGTTTTTCAAACATGTTGCACCCTTTTATGGACCACGAATTATTGATTTGAGATACACTAGAAGTATTTTACAGCCAGCGGTAATGACTTTTTTCGATCGCCTCCCCCAATATCGTCAAAATTCTCGCGTCACGGTGTTTGTGTTTGAACTCCTCTGAAACGGCTCGACCGATTTTTATGAAATTTTTTATATGTATTTGGTAGGTATGGAAATCGGTTATAAAGTATTTTTCATTCCGCAAGAGTGTATATTTAGGGTGGCCCTCATACAAAAATATTTTTTAAATCGGATTTTCTCACATACCAGTTAATCGATTCACATTAATTCTACACCACGTCGTTTTTATATTAAGTTGCACTGCTTTAACTATAACACTTTTATTTAGGGTGGCCCTCACACAATTTTTTAAGTCGTATTTTTTCAATTCACATGGAATTTGCCTTTTATATCAAGAGGCACAGCTTAGGTTAAAAAACTTTTATTAAGGGTGCATATTTAGAGTGGCCCTCATGCAAAAAATTTTTTTAAGGTTATGCTGCACCGATTTTCATGAAAGTAAGCATGGAAATTGAAGGGAATATTTCTGAAGAAAAAAATTTAGCATTTATGTATATTTAGGGTGGCCCCTAATATAAAAATTTTTTTAAGGTCATATTGCTGCGCCGATTTAGCATTGCCAAATAAATTAAAAATTACTATTTTAATTTTTGGTTGTTGTTTTTTTTATTTCCAACTTATTTTTATCTTTTCAAAAGTTTTTAATATATTAAACAAGTATGTAATTCCGATACAGCTTCAAAAGGTTTCTGAATTTAAATAAAAAAAAAAAACAAAATTAAAAAAAAAAAATCATCAAAATCGGACCTTTCCTTGAGGACTTCCTCATTTTGCCAGTTTTAGGTCTTTATTGACTCCACTATAACATCACTTATTGATAACCTTGTTCGATCGTTTTTTACAATTCTTTGTTGAATTTTTCAAAATTTTTCCATCAGGATACCAGGCATTAGGTGTCATGTCATAATGAGTATATATACACAGTAACCATAAAAATAGATTCTTAAAGTCTTCAAAAGCGCGTAAAACCAAATAACTTCAAGTCACTATTACGGTTGGTACCCGACCTCCAACGAGCAATTAAGTGTCGGCATGTCGGGTGACCTTCGGAAATCTTCGGGTGTCACAGAAAACTATTAGTTAAGGTTTTTTGATAGTTCGCCATGCATTTTTTCCTTCTCGTATTCTTCGTTTTGAGTACGAAGCCTTCGGGTGACCTTCGGGAACCTTCGGGTATTTTTAAAAAACTACTTGTTAAAGTTCTTTGACAGTTCGCCATCGATTTTTTCTTTCTCGCATACCTAGGTATTCTTCGTTTTGACTATCAAGCCTTCGGGTGACCTTCGGCAAACTTTGGGTGGCCCAGAAAATTATCAATTAAAACTTGATGAAAGTTTGCCATAGATATTTCCCCTCCAGTGTACCCAGATATTCTTCGTTTTGACTATGAAGCCTTCGGGTGATCTTCGGAAACCTTCGTGTATAGCATCAACACATTTCCATACCTGACATACACTCATTCCCAAAATTTTAGCTGAATTGGCTTAGTAGTTCCTGAGTAATAATGCTTCACACACACACACAGTCATTGTACATATAGATGAACCTTAAAAAATTTTACATACTAGCCATTGTTGAAGAATGTTCTGAGGGGCGATTTTTTTACATATTCATTGGCCCTAGGTCCAATGTTTTCGCAAGGTTTGAGACAATTTTGTGCCCTCGGATTTTTGTGCCCCTCAAAATACCATTTTTTTAGACGTATTTTCGCATGAAAAATCGACATTTGAGCTTCTTCTCAAGTGTGTTACCACCGAACCAGTGGTGGCACACCCTTTTATCTGGACGTAACTTTTAGTCATAACATTAAAAAATCATATTTCATGAGGAATATTGCGAAAAAATAATCGCCCCCAGAGCAGCATGTTAGAAACCGAAAATTACAAGATTTTGGGTAAAAACCATTCACACAACTTTGAAGACCCATATCTAGCGTTCTACCTAAGGCACATCAACGAGATGCAGTTTTTCTTACGTCTTAACATTCATGTTAAAGATACTAAAAGCCCAAAACAATTTGCTGAACCGCCTCAAAAGTTATGGCTCAATAACGGAAGCGGCTTATTCAATTCACACTCAAAATTTGTGGATTTTGCTCGAATTTCGGCAATAAAAAATAAAGCTTCCAGGCGGTAGCACACGCATGTTTTTGTATTTAACATCATCCAATAAGTGTCCCAGACATGTTGGAATGGATGGGAAATGCAACGGGTGCTGACTCGGCGAACGGAGACCTATTCACACCGAAGTCCACACTTGCTGAGATTTCCCCATATATATGTGTATGTGGTAATAGCCGAAACATATGTCACCAATTTCCAAGTTAATATTTGTAGCGCCGGTTGTTGTTCATTGCAAATTTGACTGTACAAGTTCGTATTAATGGAAAATAATTTCAATGGTTTAAATAAACACTATTTTATGTTGTATTATCTATTAACACTACAGCAGAAGAATAATTAGTTTAAAAGTATCACTGAAATTACGAAACAACAAAAAAATTACTTTTTGCTGCGTAAAACATGTTCGGTCACGTTATCATGGAAAGCTGAACTGTCAACAAATGAATTTTTTTTTGGTGATGCAGAGTGCAAACACCAACTTGAAAAATATAAAACAGAAACAAAAAATTCAAAACGGCGCGAGAATTTGAATTTATCCACACTAGCCCCCAGTCCACACTAGCCCCCCCTTCCCCTACTGAAAAAGACGCACAATGACAGTAGTTTTCCAACGCATGTTCGGAATATTGGAACGATGGAATAATAATCAAGTAACGCCATCTCTTAGCAAACCGCACGAATTAAGTTATAGACCCAATATTTAAGACACATGGTTCAACTTCTACGCTCTCAAAACAACAACATTCAAATTGGCAAAAATCTCGAGTTTGCCTTAAGTAAAACTCGAGAACCACGAGGACTGGTTGACATATGCACTTTCAAACGATATACTCTACTGAGCATAACTATAGACGCACCTAGACTTTTGTAAGTGTACCTGGATGTAAAGGGAATACCATAAATGTAACTACCGGGTAAGGGTAGAAAAAAATATTGATTTGCACTAAGGTTCCGTGAAGTTTAACTTCAGTGTTTTTTCGTTTTATTAAGTTGTGCATAACTATAGACGCATTGTAAAATGTGACCAAATCTATTGCAAAACAATTCTATTATACTTTATTAGTTCAAATAAACGGGATGGCATACTTTTTACTAATTTTTTCAAAGTATTTTGATGCAAAGAGTCTCAATCACTAATTACTGCACTTTTTAGTTCATCAATGCTTTTGTACTGCTTGTTTTCTTTATAAATTTCGAGTCATCTGGCTGGCATGAAAAGATGCGTTGTCTTGTTGAAAAACCCATTTCTTTCGCCTGTGTGCTCGCAAATAAGGCAACAAATTTGTCCGCAAGAGTGTCATGTACTCTTCTGAATTAATTTTGGTTGATGAGAACGCCAGTTCCAACACCCCATCAGCACTAGAGCTGTCTGTTTCTGTACGAACTTCGTACTTTAATGGTACGAAATAATGTACCTCCAAATCACGTGAATTTGAGGTTCGCACAGGTACGTGAATTTGGTAAAGTTCGTACATTTGATACGAACTTCGTACTATTCGTACCCCGTACTTTTCGTAGGTCGTACTTTTCGTGCCTCGTACTTAGTACTTTTCGTACCTCGTACTTCGTACTTAGTACTTTTCGTACCTCGTACTTCGTACTTAGTACTTTTCGTACCTCGTACTTAGTACTTTTCGTTCCTCGTACTTCGTACTTTTCGTACCCCGTATGAGATATTTAGTACTGATGTTCAAAAGCGGTCAAAGTATCAAATAGGTGCCACGCCCACTATTTAACGATTAATCAAAAAAATTTAACACGTTATATCTCGAAAACTATGGACGCTATTTCCATGAAATTTGATAGGTAGGTGCTCCACATAATAAGCATCAGCTGACTAAGAAGTGGGCGTGATCGAACGATGCCACGCCAACTTTTTAACGATTCGAAGAATGGCCAGTTTAAAACGCTATTTCGATGAAATTTGGTAGGTCGGTGCTCCACATAATTAGCATTCACGAGATTTGGGGGTACGTGATTTCGTACCCCTGTTCGTGGATTCACGTACTCACGTGTAGTACGAATTCACGGATCCGACAGCTCTAATCAGCTCCGGATGCACCCCATACCATTAAACTGCCACCACCAAAGTTACTTTTTTGAAAAATAACGGGGATCGTTCCTTATTTGCCTCCAATAATGGGAAAAGGAGTCAGGGCCGTCTATATTAAATTTATTCTCATCAGAAAATATCACCCAAAAAGTAGTTCGATTTGATTATCTAAAATTATTAACCTTCTTGTTTGTAGATTTTCCCGTGCGAATTAAGGGCGAGCGCACTGACTTTAATTTCTGCCTTGCGATGTGCTTTCATTTAATTAAAACTCGATTAACTGTCCATCTGAAAATATTTAAGTCGCGTTCGTTTGAAATTTCACGTCAGCTCTTCATTGAATTACTGGAAACTTGAATAATTTTCCGCTTATCTAGGACAGACTCGGCTTTTTCTTTGGCCCACCTTTTTATTCTGCCCATATTTACACGGATTTGCCAAAAAACTGCGGACTACATGGCGCGATAAAATCCCACCTTCATTTTTCAGTTTTCTTGCTTTGGCAATCATAAATCGACGAACGCGACAGAAATGAACACGCTTGACGCGAACCTGAGCGAGCGCGTGCATTTCCCAGGGCGAACGCACAAGTTTAAAAATTCATTGCAGCCACTGTTCTTGAGGATCCATTCTGAAATTTTGAGGGTATATGCAAAATTGTTAAGAAAACATTTTCCCGCAATAAAATCGAAAAAAAAAACAGTTCCAAATTTGAAAAAAAAATTAATTTGTTTAGGAAAATGTCATTTTTTTTATAAACAATTACTTGGATCGATTTGTAATATCCTTCATTCGAAAGCTGAGAAAAAAGCATACATTTCATCATGTTTTGATACATTGTTAATTAAATATTTCTTTTGCATATTAGCAAGTATAAATAGGAACTTTTTTTGAACTTGTAAAATTTAAAAATGCATAACTTGAGAAATGTGCATATCCTGACGAAAAGAAAAAATACGTGTACTTTATTTTGAGTCAAAAAATGCGAAAAAAAATAATTCGGGTCAAAAAAATTTTTGAATGAAAATCCACTGTGGAACGATCCATAATGTACTTTTCCATACCTGCCACGCCTCCTTCTCTGCGTTACAAACGGAAGGACAAAGCGAAATACCCTGGGTATAGGGTATAAATATTATTAGTTACTAAACTAAAATTAAGCCTTTTGAATTTTCAAATGTACAATATATGAAATGAAAAATACGGTTTAGGCCGCAGTCAGACGAGGGGCATATGCCCGTAGGGCAAACCGGTTTTTTTACTCTCTTTCAGATTTAGAGTGTTTCTCGGTCATACGTAGGGCACGGTTTTACCGCTGCATTTTTTCTTACTACTTTTCAGTTCGATTGTGAAATAAGTTGAAATAACGGCAACACATTTCTAGTGCCTGTCAAATCACATATGTTACTCTTTCTGTTTAACAAATTCTAAGAAGAAGTTTCTAGTGCAAAATATCAGAAAATTCTCGAAGTAGCAACTTAAAATAACCTTATCCGTTCACTTTTGCATATTTTTTCTAATTGAAATATTGTTCAAACATTAACAAGTATGTGGACGGGCCAATATTCACAAAAAATCATTACTATTTTGAGTAATTACAACTTACACTTTTGACATTCAAATGTAACCTCTGTACATGGTAGCACGTCGAGCTCAAAATTGGCGCGAATTCCATATATTTCTACAAAAAAATTTAATCCACATACTTGTTAATGTTTGAACAATATGAGCGTGGGCCAATATTCACAAAAAATCATTACTATTTTGAGTAATTACAACTTACCCTTTTGACATTCAAATTAAAAGTTTCTGAGGAATGCCCATATATATTTAATTGACATATCTCCTAAGCTAAAAGTTCTACGAAAACACTTTTTACATTTTTAAGTAGGTAATTTTCTGAGCTTTTTCTTGGGGAAAGTTTTTAAGAATTTTTCATAGATTTTTTGGTTGCTATACTCTTTGCCGCTAAGAAAATTGACCCGGCCTAATATATACACTAGACTGCTTCATAATTTTTTTGCTTCCGATTTGCGTTACAATAAGTTTTTTTGTTAAAACCATTTAAACTAAAAATTCTGGTGCAAGGTGAGCCCATAATATTAATATTTACTGGTGGCGCATCGTATTTCTTTGATTTAAGTTTAAAAGAGTACTCTTCTAAACACTTTTGTACATATCTCGTGAAGGAGAAAACGCAGAGCGCACCAGAATTTTTAGTTTCTATCGTTTTAACAAAAAAACTTGTTGGAAAGCAAATCGGAAGCAAAAAAAAATTATGAAGCAGTCTAATATATATATATATATATATATATGTATATATATGTCGTATTGTCTTCCATTTTTAAGTATTTTAATAAAAACTTCGAATTTTATTTTAAATTTAAATTATTTTATTTTTTTTTTAAATTTAATTTGAAAATTATCTTTTTATGAATTTTAAAACGAGGTTGTCTCGATCTCGTCACTACCGTTTGCAGAATAATTTCATTTGTTGCTTTTTCAAAATTATTCAGTAGCGCCAGTCGAGCTTTGACATAAGATTCGCCGCTTGAAGTTTTGTATCTAAATGCACACAGTACTGCGGCATATACATATATGAAACAAAACACCGTACCAGCTGAAAGTTTTTTTGTCTCCGATTTTGCTTAAATTTGGCAATATGGTAGTTCCGGTGTACAAGAACAATATTTCGGGAAGATTTGGTCCTAGTTCCTACTACAGGGTGTTGAAGTTGGCGTTTTTATTGATTTTCATGAAAAGGCTGTTTTTTCAAAAACTTATAGCTTACACCAAAGTTTGTATATTGATATACCTTAGTAACTGGTCCCATTAATTTTTAAGTGTTCTTTTTATAAAAAAATATTACTTGGTGAAAAAAATTTTTTAAACTTAAAAATCCTTTTGAATTTTTTAAAAAAAAAACCCCTCTTAATTTTTTTTTAAATTACTTTTAATTAAAGCATAATTTATAAGCTTTAAAATGATGTATGACTCAAGATGGGATTCGGTCGCTAGATGAGAGTTTTCGGCTTTTGAATGCCCGCGGCAAGCAAAACTCTTTCTTTACTCAAGAGGAAAGCATCTTAAGAAAAATGTGTACTAGGCATAAAATGCTTAGAATCGTCTAAGAAATAAGTGCTGGTACACTTGGCGTGTTTTGCTTCATCTATACTTTTTATATAAAATTGCTTGTATGAACCCCCAATGTAACGCTGTTTTGCAAAATATTTCGAACCGATTTAAATAATTTTTTTTATATACATTCTACGTGTGCTAAATAACAAAATTATATACTTATTTTTATGATTTTTATAAGATAAACCTTTTTTTATTTAGTATGAAGTTGTTGAAAAAAATTCAATGCTTGCATAAAAATTATCATTTGCATTTGAGTCGCTACAGCTGCTTCATGAGTTATGTGTTGTCTTTTCCGTCTCTTTCATTTATTGTTTTTTTTTTATTCTTGAAGAACGAATACAGAATTTGATGATGCTGTGTTGTTGATGAGAGCAAAAATTAGAATGATTTTGTCAGTGATGCCAACTCAATATTTTTTTGACATTTTTGGACTTTAACGATGTTTTCGATGTTTTTCAATATTTTTCGATTTCTTTTAACTTTTTTCGGTATATTGGATGTTTTTCGATACATGTTTTTAGACTTTTACCGATTTCTTCAATGTTTTTCAATACTTTCAGACTTTTACCGATATGTAGGATGTTTTTTGACTTTTTTTGGACTTTTACCGATATTTTGGATGTTTTTCGATACACTTGGACTTTAACCGAGTTCTTCGATGTGTTTCAATATTTTTCGGATCTTTTCGACTTTTACCGATTTTTCTGATGTATTTCAACATTTTTCAATACTTTTGGACATTTACCGATATTTTAGAAGTTTTCCGATTCCTTAAATGTATTTTAATATTTTTCGTTACTTTTGGAATTTTACCGATAAAATAAATTTATTGGAACTTCCGTTTGTATAACATTATTTAAAAAATTAGTTTTCGTTATTAGCTTTTTAGTGCAATCTGGCTTTTTATTTAATCCCGTGCTACGCCGGGTAAAACAGCTAGTATATACAGCCATGATCAAATAAATAGCACACTTTTTTTAAGCTTAAGAAAAATCATTTTTATTTTAAGGAACTTTTTTTTCTAAAACTAAGACGATGCACATCCGCGCGATTTAAGGCAAAAAACTTTTTTCTATAGGATTTTGATGGGAGGTATCTCATTTTCTTTAGGAACTTACGCTGATGTCAAATTTGAAAGAATTTTTGAAATCCCAACGACAGTTTTTTTTTTAAGTCGGGTAAAGTGATTTTTCAGTACAAAATTTTTGACCATTTTTTTTTAAAGACCAAAAATTTTGAAAACAGAGGCATAAGAAAAAAATGTAAGCCGCAAACTTTATTCTACAGATTTTTCCCTATCATTTGATATTAAGAACATAAAAATGTAACTGCCGTAGAAAAAGTTATAACCTTTTGAAAATGAGAGTGTTTTTTAGTAGTTTGCACACTAAAATCTATATGTGCCAGGTAGAAAAAAATGAAATCGAACGGTTGTGAACTAAAAAAGGTGTCAAATTACTCCTGAGCACTTACTAAATAAGACAAAGAAGTTTTGAAAAAAAGTTCATCGACTTCTGTTTGAAAAAGGTCGAAAAACGGTACGGTAACTATACGTGATAAAGCAGTTCTGGGACCAGATTCAAATTCACCACTAATAAAATCATCGAAAATTACTATTTTTGTTTTGTTTTGTTGTGCTTTTTAACAAATGTACCGTTTTTCGACCTTTTTCAAACAGTAGTCGATGAACTTTTTTTCAAAACTTTTTTGTCTTATTTAGTAAGTGCTCAGGAGTAATTTGACACCTTTTTTTAGTTCACAACAGTTCGATTTAAATTTTTTCCTACCTGGCATATATAGATTTTAGTGTGCAAACTACCAAAAAAACATTCTCATTTTCAAAAGGTTATAACTTTTTCTACGGCAGTTACATTTTTATGTTCTTAATATCAAATGATAGGGAAAAATCTGTAGAATAAAGTTTGCGGCTTACATTTTTTTCTTAGGCTTCTGTTTTCAAAATTTTGGTCTTTAAAAAAAAATGGTCAAAAATTTTGTACTGAAAAATCACTTTACCCGACTTAAAAAAAAAACTGTCGTTGGGATTTTAAAAATTCTTTCAAATTTGACATCAGCGTAAGTTCCTGAAGAAAATGAGATACCTCTCATCAAAATCCTATAGAAAACGCATTTCGCGCGGACGTGCGATGTATACACTTAACTTAAATTATCACCAATTCAGTTAGCAAACAAAAATTTGAATAGAAATAAAAAACTAGGAATTTTATCAAAGAAATGGCTCATACAACCTTAATTTGTTGATCATATAAATAGCACATATCTTGTATATTGTGAATATTTTTTTTTTTAATACTACAATTTTACAAAATTTGTCTGCAAATGTTTACAAATATTTATTATTTTGTATTAAAGCCTGTATTTTGTACAGCAGCTTCGCATCTTCGGGCTCATGCTCTCCACAAGCCTTTGACACCTCTCCTTAGGGATGGAGTACCAAGCTTCTTGGGCTGCAGTCCACAATTCATCAAAATTTTTGAAAATTTTTTTTGAATTTTCAGCCTTTACATCACCCCATTAGTTTTTCATCGGTTTCAGGTCTGGGCTTTGAGTATGGCAGTCCATAACGCTTATTTTCTCATTCCGAAGCCAGTTTTTGATGCTTTTGGTCGTACGCTTCGGGTCATTATCATGCATGAGGATCCATTTAAATGGCATGGATGCGAAAACAAATGCTTCCATCACATCTGTTAATATATTTAAATACCTGTATTGGTCCATTTTTTCCTTTATTAGTTTGATTGGCCTAACGCCATGCCATGAAAATGAACCCCAAATCATGATACTGCCTCCACCATGCTTAACTGTTTTCCTGGTGTATCTTGGGGTCACGGTTTGATTTTTTTGGCAACGAACAAATGTTTTTCCATCAGCTCCTAGTCTATTTATCTTAGTCTCAACCATCCAAAGTACATTTTTCCAAAACTGGACAACATTTCTTCGATGTTCTTTAGCGAATGACAAATGCTTTTTCCCATTTTTTTTTGGACAGGAGCCAATCGAACTAATAAAGAAAAAAATGGACCAAAACAGGTATTTAAATATATTAACAGATGTGATGGAATCATTTGTTTTCGCATCCATGCCATTTAAATGGATCTTCATTAGGGTGGGCCAAATTGTATGGAGGAAATTTTATCGACCTCGGCTACCCCCCTATGTGAAAGTTCATTCAATTCTATGAATATTTGCCCAAGGAACTATACCTCTGCGTTCAACTTTAGTTCGGCGCATTTTTGATCGAACATTGTACCTTTCATCAATATTTTTTTTTATTTTCATACTAAATTTTAAAAATTTTTATAACGACAAAAGTAATGTCATTATATGGTTTCGCTGGTATTCTGTCAGTAATCAATTAAATTGAGTTCTGTTTACATAAAAAGTTCACTTGATAGTGTGGAATTGATGGTACATATTTAAAAAAATGATATGGGTCAAATAGCCGATTATTATGACCGACTTTCAAAATAAACGATTCATATTTTTGGATGAATTTTTTCAAACAAAACACCAACCTAGGCTGAAAGTTCATTCAATTCTATGAATATTTGCCCAAAGAACCATACCTCTACGTTCAACTTTAGTTCGGCGCATTTTCAATTGAAAATTTTACCTTGCGTTGAATATTTATTTTTATGCTTAATTTTCAAAATTCCTATAGAGACAAAAGTAATATCATAATATGTTTTGGCTGGTATTCTGTCAGTAATCAATAAAATTGGGTTCTGTTTTTACGAAAAGTTTACTTAATAGCGTGGAATTGATTATATTTATTCCAAAAAATTATATCGGTCCAATTATATATATTTATTATAAACGATTTATATTTTTACATAGATTTTTGGTATATTGTTCTGTAAAATTAAAAAAGCGGCTAATTTATTTCCTAAAACTGCCACTAGATGTTGCCCTGGAAAAAAATTAGTGTCAGATTCGACATCCTAGCATCCAAAAACACTTGGGTTGGTGTTTCGATTGAAAAAATCCATGTAAAAATATGAATCGTTTATAATAAATCAGTTATTTGACCGATATAATTTTTTGGAATAAATATTATCAATTCCACGCTATCAAGTAAATTTTTCGTAAAAACAAAACCCAATTTTATTGATTACTGACAGAATACCAGCCAAAACATATTATGATATTACTTTTGTCTCTATAGAAATTTTGAAAACTAAGCATAAAAATAAATATTAAACGCAAGGTAAAATTTTCAATTGAAAATGCGCCGAACTAAAGTTGAACGTAGAGGTATGGTGCCTTGGGCAAATATTCATAGAATTGAATGAACTTTCAGCCTAGGTTAGTGTTTTGTTTGAAAAAATTCATCCAAAAATATGGATCGTTTATTTTGAATGTCGGTCTTAATAATCGGCTATTTGACCCATATCACTTTTTTAAATATATAGCATTAATTCCACGCTATCAAGTGAACTTTTTATGTAAACAGAACCCAATTTAATTGATTACTGCCAGAATACCAGCCAAACCATATAATGACATTACTTTTGTCGTTATAAAAATTTTTAAAATTTAGTATGAAAATAAAAAAAAATATTGATGAAAGGTACAATTTTCGATCAAAAATGCGCCGAACTAAAGTTGAACGCAGAGGTATAGTTCCTTGGGCAAATATTCATAGAATTGAATGAACTTTCACATAGGGGGGTAGCCGAGATCAGTTTTCAAATCGGCCCACCCTAATCTTCATGCATGATAATGGCCGGAAACGTACGGCCAAAAGCATCAAAAACTGGCTTCGGAGTGAGAAAATAAGCGTTATGGACTGGCATACTCAAAGCCCAGACCTGAACCCGATAGAAAACTTATGGGGTGATGTAAAGGCTGAAATTTCAAAAATTTTGATGAATTGTGGACTGCAGCCCAAGAAGCTTGGTACTCCATCCCTAAGGAGAGGTGTCAAAGGCTTGTGGAGAGCATGAGCCCAAAGATGCGAAGCTGCTGTACAAAATAAAGGCTTTAATACAAAATAATAAATATTTGTAAACATTTGCAGACAAATTTTGTAAAATTCTAGTATTAAAAAAAAAAAAAAATATTCACAATATACAAGATATGTGCTATTTATATGATCAACAAATTAAGGCTGTATGAGCCATTTCTTTGATAAAATTCTTAGTTTTTTATTTCTATTCAAATTTTTGTTTGCTAACTGAATTGGTGATAATTTAAGATAAGTGTATACATCGTCTTAGTTTTAGAAAAAAAAAGTTCCTTGAAACAAAAATGATTTTCCTTAAGCTTAAAAAAAGTGTGCTATTTATTTGATCATGGCTGTATATATATATATGGACCATCATTATTATGTGGCCATGGGTTTAGTTCCAAAACTATTTCCCTCTCTCTTTGATTTCTTATGTATTATTGTCCCCATAAGATGTTATATATCGTCCCCTTTCAGCCTGAACCTCGTAACTACAAAATGATAGTTTCGCACAAATTAAAAAAAACGTTTATTTCGCTATAAAAAAAGCAAAGTCATAATCTTATGCTTTTATAGGATGTATATTTATACGGAAAATTTTGGATCGGATAAGAACTTTGGCAGTTATGACCGTTTTTGTTACTTACGTGTTTTTGACTCACATCTTTTGTAAAAAAAAAAAATAAGCGGATACGAGGTTTTATCTTTTATTTCAAACAAAATATCTTGAGTAAAAGTACTAGCATTCTAAATTTGTAAATTATCATAAAAGCTATGGTAATCTTTTGGTATCAGTTTCTTTAAGCTCTGCAATTCGTTGTATTTTTTTATATTTAGGTTAAGAGGACTATTATATAATAGTGTGGTAGTCATCCTTCGTAGATCCGTTTTTGCTTTCTTTTGTGGTGATTTGATCAATTCATGATCATAGTTCAATTTATAGAACATGCTACTATGGTCATACCTCAAACACTTGAGATCAATCACTTGAGGGTCACCAGCTTTAATTCCTGGTCTAATTGACTTGTAAAAGTTTATGTTACCGAAGTTTTTGAAAAATTTATATTTAACATAGCTAACATTATACGGGTTTCTTCTAGCATCAGTTATAGTTAGATTTCTATTTTCTTTCAATTGCGGAATGAACGTTACGATTTTGTGCACTACAACCATTGCTAAAAAGTACAATTGCAATGTTCAAATAAACATGGTTCTCTAAAATATGAGAAACACAGGAAGAAAAAACGTTTTAATCCATGATTCCTTCTCCTTCGTGCCACACGTAGCAATAAACTTCTGATGATTTCAAATCAAAAATCGTAAATTGATGTACAGCAAGTTTTTGCTTTAAGTAAGATGCAGCTATTAGAGGTACTAGTTGGACAGCTTGCATATCTAACGTAAAGGCATTTATTTCATTCCTAAGAGCTCCTTCTTTGTCAACTTCTTTTTCAGACCTTGCCATTTTCTTATCAAAATAAATTGATATGAAAGCAGATACGTGTTTAACGTCGATAGATAAAAGTACGAAAGTAGATACGAGGAAAAATAATAAACCGTCATTTATTACCATTACAACATTTTGACACCAGAGTGCCACCACAATGTTCTTTAAGTATTCCTTAGTGTTGCTCCATCAAAAACTAAAATTTGATTAAAATGTAGTTACGAGGTTGAGGCTGAAAGGGGACGATATGTGACCTTGCGTTTAGCTCCAAAATTATTTCCGTCTCTCTTTGATTTCTCATGTATTATTCTCCATTTAAAATGTTATATATGGGCTAATCCTGCGTTGCGAACGTTACTTTCGTACGCATATTTTTTAATCCTGAAGGCGCTCTGAATGTTAAATTCTTAATTTACCTGCAGTGGTATTTTACCATTTGAGAGTACTTTCAAAAGGCATTTCAAAACATTTCCTGGCTTGTATCAGTTACAATTTAATCGAGCATAAAGTGCTGTTGGAACGTTACAAAAAACAGAAGTCGTTGTAGAGACCAATGTACATTTTCAAAATTTTTTGCGAATTTTCCAGTATAAACAAAAAAGGCAAAATCCTCCAAAGAAAGAAGAATATTTGAGCATATCGAAACTGCTTTTGAGGGGATCAAAGAGTCCTTCGTTCATACAAAAATTTAACTTTTGTGTGTTGCGCACGTTACGTTGCGAACGTTACAATTTTTATTATATACTTATATATACGTAGGCTAACGAAAATTGATGCAGCCCCTTTTCAACTAACTTAAACACATTATATTCGCTTTACTTATCTCTGGAAAAGGTTGTAAAGAAGTGCAGTGCACACAAAAGTAAAATTTTTTCTTGGCACCGCATCTCACGTTGAAAATATGCTGTTGCAGCTCACTGGATTGATTTTTATGAAATTCGGAATAGCAACGTTTTGCTATGTAGCTGCGTGTGCCACGCCCCTAAAGGCGAAATGCATTGCCGCGGCTAGACCGTTGCACCAATTTTTAAGAAACTCGGAATTAGGAATGAACCATTAGAAGGTATATTAAAAACTCCTAGTTATACACATACAATTTACCATTTAGGAGTAATTCAATAAAAACAGACTGTTTTACGTTTTCCTTAATTTTTATGGTTTTCATTGAATAACTCCTAAACGGTAAATTGTATGTGTACATACATTGCTTATCATTTAAAGAACATACAATTCCCTATAACCTGATAGTTTTGTTTTTTTCGTGCAACATCGTTCATAATATACGTATGTATGCATTACCATTTTTTGACACTTTTTTAATTAGAATATCTCCTAAACTATTAGTCGTACGAAGACAACTCACAGATCTTTTCTATAGCAAATTTTCAGGGCTACAAAATTGTCTAGACCTATTTTTCTGAAAAAGTAACCGTTAGTGTGATATTTGCAAAAAACTGATTTTTTCGACCTTTGATCTGAATAACTTTTTATGCGTAGAAGATTTCACTATGATTTTTTCACACATTATCTTTCATGCATAAATAAAGAGTATTCTGGTGACAAAATTTCACTTCGAACTATTTTGCAGAAAAATCCGGACTTTGTCGGGCTCCCTCCAATTTTAACGATATTTTTTAACTAAATAATTTTTTTAATCATTTTTTTCAGTGTTTTTTTTGTTAAGGAACGTGAACATTTTATTCTATAGAAAACATACATGATATATATGTAATATATGTGTATATTTATAATTTTCATTATTTGTTGCAATAATAAGCAAAATTAATTTTCATATGTCGACTAAAAATATTGATTTTCATTGAAATTTTAACGGTTTCATCGATTTTTTTTTACTTAGTCTTATATTCTGAAGAATTTAATATGCTTTCATAATATATACATTCAGGTAAGTTCTGAAATCCGATTTACTTCGGAATCGGAATGAAAGCAATCTTCAAAAGCTCTGCATTGCGATAAATAAGGTGGCATCGGATTTGTTTTTCAACAAATAAAATGACTGAATGGTTCCTATTTGATTTGCCGAAATATAATTCCGATTTGGTGTTAATTAGCGAAATGCGGAGCTCTTAAAAATTGCTTTCATTCCGATTCCGAAGTGAATCGGATTTCAGAACATGTCTGATTATAATCATTATTTGCTAAAATATTGATAAAAATTTAATTTTTGTGTGTCAACTCAAAACTTTTTTTTCATTTGAATTTCAATGGTTTTTTAGCTTTTTTTCAAAAACCGCTCTAACGATTTTTTTAAAAATTCACCAAAATATGCAGAATTTGATAGGCTTTCATAATATGAAATAACCCCAGAGGGGTGTTGTTATCGTTATTTAAATTCTCAGGACAGCGCCGTGACATACATACAATTTTATGTTTAATTACACAGGTTTACAAAAAAAACAAAAAAGTCATGGCGTTTTGACCTTACCATGTGTTTCCTAGGGACTTTGACGGCCTGAATCCAAATCCCGGGTCCGTTTTTTCCAGAACGTCTGAGAAAAATTTTTCAAGGTCATATGGAGGTCATGTGTCGTTTAGTGATAAATTCGCTAAAATTCTGAAACTCATATTTTATCATTGAGTTCTTAGTCCTTAAAAAGAATATGTGATCGAAAAGGGTATCTCGAACCTAGTTTCGGAGATATAGCCATCGGAAGATCCGGATATATCTTCTATGAAAACCGCTATAAGTTGCGAACCCCTGGATGGATTTGTAAAATATTGGTGTCATATGAAAGGTATTTTGACATGTTTTGAAAACATTTTCAATTGGATTCAGAGTTTTCGAGATATGAGCTTTTTTGAAATTTTGTGAAATTTTTCAATTACAACAACAAATAAATAAACAACACCAGCACCAACCACAACAAAAACAACAACAACAATAACAACAACAACAAAATATCTTTCATATGACACCAATATTATGAAAATCCATTCAGGGGTTCCCAACTTATAGCGGTATTCATAGAAGATATATATTCTGATCTTCCGATAGCTATATCTCCGAAACTAGGTCCGAGATACTCTTTTTGCTCACATATTCTTTTTAAGACCTAAGAGTTCCATGATTAAAAATTAGTTTCAGAATTTTTGCGAATTTATCACTAAACGACACACGAACCCCATTTTGACCTCCATATGACCTTGAAATCTTTTTTCTCAGACGTTCTGGAAAAAAACGGACCCGGGATTCGGATTCAGGCCGTCAAAGTCCCTAGGAAACACATAGTCTGGTCAAAACGCCATGATATTTTTTTTTTTTTTGTAAACCTGTGTTATTTATTAAAGTTTTTATTTGTTCAATTAATTAAAAGGAAAATTTGAAGTTACTGTAAAAACTTATTATCCCAGTTGGGCCAGTCTGCAAGAAATCATCAATGACGGGTGCACGACTATATTAAATCTTTGATGACGGATGTGTATATTTGTATGGCAGTCGTTAACGAAATTTCCATACAAGTGTCCCGTATTTCATCAACGACGTAAAGAGCGACACTGTCCCTTACGTTGTCGTTGATGACATAAAGAGTGACAGTTTCCCTTACGTTGTCGTTGATGACATTCAGAGCGACAATTTTTACATATTTTCGTTGATGACATTAAGAGCGACAATTTCTTATATCTTTTCATTGATGACATTAAGGACGACAAATTCTACATGTTTTCATCAACGAAAACATCAGCGACTGTGTGCAAATATTTTCATTAATAACAATTTTGTGTAAAATTTTGGAAGTATCAGGCCTGTTTCAAGTCACTGAATCAAATCCATTTAAAGATACTGACCAAAATTCTCATTTTCTCATGGTAAATAAACACATGCATGTTTGAACTCTGTAAGTATATACATATTGAAACGACCAAGAGGGTTTACGATGTAAAATACAACTAACGAAAATAAGTGTGATTGCTTTGTTTTCCTAACACCTCGATAAACCCTCTTTGTAATTTTAAAATACTTCCAGAGTCCAAATGTATGTAGAATTTACGTTTATTCACCTTGACGAACTTAGGATTTTGTTCATTTCCTCCAAACTGATTTGATTCGATGACATGAAACAGATCTGATGCTTCTAAAATCCAAATTTTGAAACGAGACGCCTATAAATCGAGAACCAAAACATCAACGGGCATAAGGTAGCTAACAAAATATAAAATTTAATAAAAAATTACAAAAATGTATGCTTCTAATGATAAATTTAAAATTTTTACTTTAAATTTTTATTTAAGAAATTAAAATCTCCGCACTCTGAAGCATTTTTGAGTTCATTGCAGACATCTTACAAGACTTTGTCATCTATCATGTCTCTAAATTTCTGAATGTAGACATTGTAGATGACATGGTCGTTAACGAAAATGTCTTCGACGACTATTGGCCCAACTAGGATATTAATATGATGTTTGATGTTTTTGTGATGTTGAATCCATCAACCCCCATTAATTTGTCGTCTTCAACATTTTTTCGAATGTACTAACCCCTTTTATCCACTCCTTAAGGGGTTCCCATACGAAATTTTGATAAAAATATAAAAAAATCCTCATTGCCGGGAGAGGAAAAAAGTGTTTACTGACCCCATTAATTTTTCCTCTTCAATATTTCTCTCAAACAGACTACCCCCTTTCTTCCACCCGTTAAGGGGTTCCCATACAAAATGTTGATACGTGTAGACATAAAAAAAAAAAAATGCCTCATTGCCGGGAGAGGAAAAAAATGTTTACAGACCCCCATTCATTTTTCCCCCTCAAAATTTTTCTCGAGCATACTATTCTCTTTTTCCACCCTTGAACGGAGCTCCCATACAAAATTTAGATAGAATTATAAATTTTGTATGGAAGGCCTCTTAAGGGGTGGATGAAAAGGGCTAGTATGTTTGAGAGAAATGTTGAAAGGGAAAAATTAGTGGGGGTCGGTGAACATTTTTTTCCTCTCCCGGCAATGAGGAATTTTTTAATAAGTTTTATTGGTTTTACTTCAAAAAGCCCCACGACTTATCTCCGACAAGTGGTCCAACATGTAGTTAATATGCAAAAAAACAATACAAAAAAAAATGGTATCAATGGTAATAAATCCAAGGGGTGCCTGAAACCCTTAACTTGAGTGCGTCCGACAATAAATGGACCCCCCCCCCTAAAATTTTCCGACAATGTTACCACTTAATTTAGAATATTTTTTTATTGACCGATTCTGCAAAAAATGGCTCTGTGGTAATACATTTTATTATGTCGTAACTTTGGCATTTTCGGCATGTCCGACTCGCCAAACGCCCCAAAATTTTTATTCGACAGCAAGTTTTATACTTTTAACATATTAAAAACTTTTGATTCGAATGAACACCAAGGTTGTGTTCATAAATTTTTTTTTTTTTTTTTGTACGCGGACCCACGGACAAATAATCACGAAACATAACAAAGCAACAAGTTAAAAATTTTGCGTCACCCACGAAACAAAACAAAACAGTAATTTAGTCAAAAAACTACACTCTCTAAAAGCGTGTATAATTGTAACACGATGTTAGCCGTATTTTTCATTTTATATAGATTTAAAAATTCAAAATATTGTTAAATATAAATTTGTTTTAATTTGTGTTTTTTATTGTTCATAAACTATATTTTCAGTGTACATTTTTTCCTGAAGACAAACACCAAAGTAGTTCGAAATATTGAAAAATTTTAAAATTTATTGTATTAAACCAAAAATGATTTTTATTTGGGAATAAAAGAAAATTGACTATAGCCTGAAAAAACTTAGATAAAAAAAATTTTAAAATTACAAGGTCGAACAATATCACCATGTTTATACGACAACAAAGAACAATAGCCATTGTGAAAGTATATTTCGATGGCAGTCCAAATCTAGTCACAGAATTGCTTTATTATGTCGGGATTTTTAGATGCCCTAATGTAAAAGTTTAAATACACAATTTTCTCCCTATTTTATAAGTAGTTATATGCTGTTAGGTATTTTACTATTTCAAGCCAAACTAAATTTTTTAGCATTGGTAAAAAACATCAGTGCATTTAATGTAGTTAGACGCTGCAAGCTATTAAACTGTAAAATATCTTAAGAAACGTTTGTATTTCAGGGGACCAGCTGGATACGACAGAACTCGAAACGCAGTTATTGGAAACAAAGACTTTGATCTCACATATTTGGAGGAAGCTTATACAACTGAGCACTGGTTAGTTCGTATTTACCGTGTAAAAAAACCGTATGAATTCAACCGACCGGCTTTAAAACCTTCCGAAAGATCTATAAATTCAGCTAATTATGTTTCCCGAAAGGTATTTGACTGAAATTTACAGTAAATGTGTTATTAATAATTTTACTTTCAGAACTCCAAGCGACGCAAGGGCTTTATTAAGAATAGACCAATTGTAGTAAAAGGAAAACGAACCAGAAAATAAATGCATTGTAACATTTAAAAATTATGAAATCTACCTGCATTGAAATTGATTTTGCATTGTAACTTTAAATATAATTTTATTCGTCGTGCAGTTGGATTATATTAGTTTAAATATATTTGTTCATATTTTGTTATATCTAAGGTTCATGAATTCGAGTTCGTATTAAAACGTTTATAAATTTTAATTCAAATTAACTAAAATATTTTATAACAATTAACATGCATTATAAATCTCCTGGCTCATATTCAGGTCAAACCGATAATTTTAAATACAACACCCAAAATAATGCCCCTAGCAAACTCTTTATCACTTCCTATCTTTTTAATTACACGACCAAACAAACTACAGTTATTCTGTTACTTTTCAATAAATAAATGGGCTTTAAGTCAGTTTTTTAAATTTATTTAATTAATTCCAAAATTTTGAATTCCTCCGGTATTCATTATCAAGGACTATAAATAAAATACATTAAAACTATAAGCAAAAACTTAATACTTAAAATTTAACAAAACTTCGACATCAAAGACTGCAACTAACAAAAACACAAGAAAACCTTGAACACCATTAATGTAACATCTCAAGAGTAAATGTGCGTGCGTAAATTTTTTCATGTTGCAATATTTGTACGTTGTCAAAATGACTAAAGATATGTTTATGAACATCCATAAATTTTTCATCAAAGACAATAGATGCTTTAAATATGACGAAAGAGTTTTTCTACAATTAAAAAGTATGCCGATGGGGTCACCTGCATCGCCAATCGCCGCTAACATTGTATTAGAAGAGCTATTAGACAAATCTTTAGAAGAATTAGACGTTAAAGCAAGAATACTGACTAAATGTGTGCATGACTTATTCGCTATACGGCCATTCCACGGGGATGGACGGGACATTTCATAGAGATATACTGATAGAAAGTGATGATTTAGAGGTATGCACCGCGATATTGTTTTTTTCTTTTAAACGAGTATATTTTCAAATTAACAAGCGATATATTAGTCTACATATAAACCTATAATGAGGCCTGTGTTCCGTAGTATTGGTTCAGAAAGTTTGGGATGGACGGGACACAAAAAATTTATTGCTTTTTGGACAAATTTTCGGTTTGGTATTTCTACGAAATTACTTAAATAGGGTTAACAAAATCAAAATTCATGCTTCATATTTTCAAGAAATGTTTAAAAATTTTTGGGAGCATTGTTAACAAATTAGTTATGAACTAAATTGTGTGGGATGGACGGGACAAAATTTTAACAAAAAATAACTGTACCAAAATTTATTTATAAACTTATGGCTTACAAAAATATAACATTTGAGCTGCTTGAATTCAATTTAGGTAAGACTGATTCAAAAAAATTTTTTTTTTTTTTAAACCACTTTTACCCCAAAAAATATGAAAGAGGGTGTCAAATAAGTGAGCCCAGACTTTTAAAATTATTTTATGGTCATTTAGAGATCACGAAACATCGATTAATGCAAAATTTTGACTTGATGCGGTTTTTTTTTATTGCGATCTCAAAAATACTTGGAATCAGTTGTACGATATCTAAAATTTTTCGTCTTGAATCAAAGTATATAAAAAAATAAAATCTTGTACCTAAAATCAACCACAAATCTTTTTTTTAGCTAAAATACATGCGAAAAACGTATTTTCGAAATTTCACCCTACTGTAAAACTTCAAATCTTCATTTCGGATAAAACTTGTTATTCCAAGGACACCACGAAATTACGCAATAAGCAATTCACTCAAGCATCTCAACCCCATATATGCAGGCCTGACGAGAGGGGGGGTAAGGGGATTCCCCCAGGCCCGGAGTTTTTTGGAGGGCCCGGACTCAAGCAGAAATTAATAAAATTTGTCGTAGTTTTTTCCAAGCTTGAAAAATAGATTTTAGATGCCCGGCATGAACATAACACAAGCATGAAAAAGTCCGGGCCCGCACAATTATTATTATTTTTTTTTTCAAAAGATTATAGATTGTCTGCTTTCTTGAGCTTTTTGGTAAAATCTAATAAGTTTTTTTTGTTTAAATTAACTTGTTTTATTTTCATTCTAAGTACTACACTTATATGTACATTATTTTCCATAATTTTTTTCAAGAATGTGCTTCTAAGCTTGCTTGTGATTTACGGGCCTTCACGGGCTTCTAAGCTTAAGCCTTTTCTGGTTAGGTTAGAAAGGCCGAGACCGTCGCTAGAAAGTAGAGCCCCGCCGGCCAAGGAAAAAACCCGAGCCCGTGCCTTTTACACGCTTAATAGCTTAAAAGCTGGAAGGTACCGAATCCTGCCTTTTTTAAAATATTAAATTTAATTTTTAAATTGCAGTATTTAAGAAGAAAAAAAATATTAAAAAAGTTATCGTTAGTTCTTTCTTATTCCATCTAAAACTTAAAAAGGCCTTTTTATACCCTACACCCAGGGTATATTCACTTTGTCCTTCCGTTTGTAACGCAGAGAAGGAAGCGTGGCAGATATAGAAAAGTATATATATTCTTGATCAGCGTCACCTCCTGAGTCGATATAGCCATGTCCGTCTGTCTGGCTGGCTGGCTGGCTGGGTGGCTGGCTGTGTGTTGAAATACACTTTTTGGGAAAACTGAGCAAGATAATTTAATGAAATTTCGTACACTGCCTCCGTCGTCAAAGTTAGCTCGGGGGATTGAAAATGAGCAAAATCGATCAACGGACACGCCTACCGCCCATACAAAAAATATATTCAAAATGCAATTTTAGGAGTATTTTTTAGGACAATGCAACCAAAATACACATAAATACTAGGAATTGTAAACGCAAGCTCTGAAAAAAACTGAGCGAATTCGGACAAGAGGGCGTGGCACCTACCATATAAACAAATGCATGAAAACGCTATACTAAAAGCGTTTCTTGAGATATTCTAACTAAATTTGACTCAGACACTAAAAATTATAAATGAAAGCTCTCAACAAAAATTGGGTGAAATCGGACAAGGGGGTGTGGCACCTCCCATATAAGCAAATGTTTCAAAATGCTATACTGAAAGAGTTTTTTAAGATAATACAACCAAATTTCACTCAGACACTAAGAACTATAAATGCAAGCTCTGAGCAAAAGCTGGGTGAATTTAGACAAGAGGGCGTGGCACCTCCCATATGAGCAAAATTTCAAAAATACTGCAGTGTAGGGTATTTAATATTTGGCCAGGCCAAAGGTTACACCCTTACTAGTTCCAAATACAGATGTAAAATTGGCGTCATGAGGCCAAAACGATGAGGTTTCAAAAAAATTTCGAAAATTACAAATTTTTTTAGTACATTTTTCAAGCTTTGATCGCAGACCGGCTCAAACCTTATTTTTTGACCCTTTATTTTATGAATATGACCGGGAAGCAAACAAAATCACATCTTTACACATTTCATATATCTCGTGGGCATCCTTGCGTTTACGGAAAAACAATATTCGCTCGACGATGTGATAGTCTCAAATAAAAAAAAATCTAGTAGTGGAAGGGGCCCGGCATATAATACCCCCAGGCCCGGATTTTCTCTCCACGCCCCTGCATATATGCTATTTTAATGGGTCTTTTTGACCCTTGTTTTTCTTCGAACAGCTAAGTCATATAGGTTAATGTGTTGTACAAAAATATTCTACGGACAATTTCATTGGGGGTCTCCAAAGCCGAAAAATGTTTAAAACTTAAGAATAATGCGTAAAATACGTAATAAAATGCAATAATTAAAAAGTTATAAAATTATAAATTACTAGAGTTCGCCTTGTGGCCGAAATTCGACCATTTCGATTTGACCACAAAACAAAGGAAAAAGTTTTTATACCCTTCCTTGGTCGATAAAACACAAAAAGCTTTTAATATTCTTCCTTAGGGTTCAGGTTATCTGTATCGGTGCAGCAGCTAAGTTGCAATATCATACTTTCCATTTAGAGGCGTGTAACTCCTACTAAAGAGCAAACAGTTTTTGATATCTTTCTATACCAAAATTCATAAAAATCAATCATGCTATCGTGCTATATAGTGCTAATTTTATATCTATACCAAACTTCATAAAAATCGTATGCAGTATTTTCGCCGTGAGAGCGTTTTTTCCATTTAGGGGCGTAGCACCGCCTACTGAAAAACATAATGGTCATATTATCGTTCCTTAGTGTTAACCCTATCTCCATACCAAATTTCGTTAAAATCGATGCAGCGGTTTAGCTGTGAGAGCGTATTTTCCATTTAAGGGCGTGGCACCGCCCACTGAAAAACATAATGGTCATATTATCGTTCCTTAGTGCTAACTCTACCTCCGTACCAAATTTCGTTAAAATCGATGCAGCGGCTTAGCCGTGAGACCATTTTTTTCATTTAGGGGCGTGGCACCGCCCACTGAAAAACATAAAGGTCATATTATCGTTCCTTAATGTTAACCCTACCTCCGTATCAAATTTCATTAAAATCGATGCAGCGGTTTAGCTGTGGGTGCGTTTTTTCATTTAGGGGCGTGGCACCGCCCACTTTAAAAAAATATATAGCCCTATGCACTGCTCCTCCTCACAACCTTTCCAACAAAAAAAAAATCAAGCAAATCGGTTGAGATTTAGGTATAGAAACAGGGACCTAACCGATTTCGTTTGCCTATTTATATATAGATTTGGGATGGACGGGACAGATTTCGTAGTATAACTAAATCTTGCAGTAACTATCTTTAATCTCATATCATGACAAAACAATGTTGTGCGCTATCCTTACTTATATATAACGAAATCCTATTTTGAAAAAACCTCTTTTACAGTAATGATGATAAAAAAATGCTCATTTTGGGATGGACGGGACAAAAACCAGGTTCCTGCCAGTATTTGGTCAGACAAAGGAAAGATTGCATAAATTTAATAAAATTTATCAACGAGGACATAGACAACGAAATAATTAATATCACTAAATAATGAAAACGACATTTGCGGCTTTTGTTTTTCGAGGGCAACTGTGCAACATAAGAGATTTTTTCATATAAAAATAATATTTTGACTGAGCTTAGTAAAACTTTAATTATTTTACCTTAGACGATTATCAAAGGCAAAAAAAAAATGTGTGTAATACTTATGGATATAACCAATAAGTTAATGAAAAAAAATTTGTAATTTGACAGATTTTAATTTTTCCACAATAGAAAAATTTGCCGTGGAATGGCCGTATAGTTAAAATAGACAATATAAAATAAACTCTAGACAAACTAAAAACATTTTCACAGACGAATAAATGGAAAAAGAAGTTGACGGAAAAGATAACGCCATAAAAATTGACTTGTACCAAAAACCTTTAGCTAGTGCATAGGGTATGCAGTACCGGTGCTTAATATCGATACCGGTATTCGGTATTGAAATATTTTTCAAAACCGAAATCCCGGTATTCTTCACAACAGTAAAAATGGAATAAAAAAAAGGTTGAATATGAGTAACGGCAGTCCGCGGAGCATAGATTAAAGATCTAGTTCAGTATTAAAGAAACATGGATTAGGATAACGCTTTTTATTTATTAAAAACAAAAATAAATATACTCTTCAATTGACATATGCTATATGTTACAAGACATAAAAAACAGCCTTATTATTAAAATAGGAATGTAGAAACGATAGTTCATCAAGGCTTTCCTCGTCCAGCCTAGACCTTATCTTTGTGGAAATATTTATTTATAACAGAAGAAAACGCCTTTTCCGATTGCACACTCGATAGCAAATTACACAGTGCGACAAAATGGAAAAAAATGTTTGCCCCTGGGGTCTCATAAAGTTTTTCTGATAAGTTATGAAAAATAAAAATACACGTATTTCACCGAATATGTGTATCAGTGATTTTTTCCATTTTATGGCTCCTCAAAGCTTAAAATTCGCGTTTTATATGAAATTTTGAGATTTTATGAAAAAACCATCTTATTATGAAATGGTGCTCATGTCCTTACCTTTAATTTAAGATATAGCACTTGAGAATCCGCATGGTAGTTTTTGTTTTCAGAATAAGATGGGTTTTTCATAAAATCTCAAAATTTCATATCAAACGCGAATTTTAAGCTTTGAGGAGCCATAAAATGGAAAAAATCACTGATACACATCACGGTGCTCTTGAACAGTCGATAGGTGTTTTGAATGTGTGGAGAATATTTGTGAATGGGGTTTCATTTGTATTAGTTTAGTGGTCTGAAAAATGCAAACCCCGAAATCGTAGCTGATCATCCACGCGAAAAATTGCAAAAATACATATCCCATATAAAATAAAAAAAATTCAGAAAAAAAAACGCAACAAACAAATATAGAAATAGTTATTTTTAATGTATATTGCAATGCTGAATCCGAATTCGGTCTTAGAATTGCTGTATCTCATGAGATATCTTAGCCTAAACAAGGAAAAAAAGCCGATGCTATTGTTTTATTGCTGTGTTTTGGAGCTATATAACAGGACGTATATCCGTAAATTATGATGCAGAAATGGAAAGCTTTAATCAATGTTCTAAACCTAATTCAAATAATGTCGATATCTTTATTTTTCTCGGATATATCCTAACCTAAAAAGTTAAAAAAGTGCAAAAAACGTGTTTTGTCATTATTTCAGTCTACAATATTTCGAAGAAAAATTATGCTATTGACCTAATTTAAATGCGGTTTTGAAGAAACAGATTGGATCTTTCAGATAATGTATCGAATTTCGCGTATGAATGTTCTATATTATAGTTATATACCTTCAAAATATAGCAAAAACGGTATATTTTCCTTGTTTATGCTAAGATAACTCAAAAACCGTATGAGATATAGCAATTTTAAGGCCGGATTCGGATTTATCATCATTGCAAAATACATTAAATATAACTATTTTTATATTTGTTTGTTGCGTTTTTTTTCTGATTTTTTTTTTATTTTATATGGGATATGTATTTTTGCGATATTTCGCGGGGATGATCAGCTACGATTTCGGGGTTTGCATTTCACAGACCACTAAACTAATACAAATGAAACCCCATTCACAGATTTTCTCCACATATTCAAAAAACCTATCGACTGTTCAAGAGCACTGACATATTCGGTGAACTACATGTATTTTTATTTTTCATAACCTATCAGAAAAATTTTATGAGACCCCAGGGGCATTTTTTGTGTTGCACTGTGTTATTATAAATTAGATATTTTCATTTTTAAATAACTCAGCTTGATAATTCGGTCCTCTTTCTTTAATATGAGTTCTATGAGCTCATTTTAAAGCGGACAATTTAGTTTTGAAAGTTCTACAAATAAAAATACAATAGCTGCGTAGGCGGATGAAAGGTTAGCATCCTCGCGGCAGCATGAACCTTCTGTTTATTTTGTTGGAAGCAAAACATAAACTATATTTAAGGTATTCCTTAAAACGTGTAAAAGCCTCGAAAACTTTGTAAGCTAGTAAAACTGTCAACGTTCGTATTGATTTTGGCAACTAAGTATTACGAAGCATTTACCCGTTTTAAGGAATACTCTCAATATTAATCAATAGAAAGTGATTTTCGGACAGCAGATACTCTGCATTAATTTTTAAATCTATAATAGCTTTTTGTACAACAGTTTTTAATTTATAAAAACGCTCTAGCATATCGAGCATACTGTTCCAGTAAGTTTTGCAATCCAAAACTAATTGAAGTTTTTTTCTGAACTCTTCTTTTACATATTTTTGCAAAATTTTATAGTTTTTTGTTGGTGATTTACGAAATATTTTCACAATCCGCCGACCTTTTTCAATTACATCGCCTGAATTTTTGGTATCACACGTGTTGTCGAATTTTGATTCAGAATCAATAGTGTAGTTAATATTTTGCGCATAATTTCGTAACACTATCTTTTGCTTTTAAACCAGAAGAAAATTTTAGAATTATTCACCCCTATTGCCAATTGTCGTTTCTATTTCGTTTCTGAGGCGTTTTAGTTTTTATCGTCGTCCCGTTTCTAAATTTGGAGTCTGGAAATAAATTGGATCGATGAAGAGTGTTTATAGAGAAGTTAGAAAAACGAAGCAATCACACTTATCATCGTTTTCCTGACCCCTCGATTACCATCCCTTGTCGTTCCAATATATTTCAATATTTTTCAATATATAGGAACGACGAGGATATTTTATCGAGAGGTTAAGAAACCGAAGCAATCAAACACATGCTGAGTGTTCCTAACCCCTTTATTAACACTCCCCACAGATCCAATACATTTGCAGATTCTAAATTTAGAAACGGGACGACAATAAAAACTAAAACGCCTCAGAAACGAAATAGAAACGACTATTGGGAATAGGGGTGATTATCCCAGTAAAATCTTCGTTTACATGTAATCGGTCGAGTAATCTAAAAAATTGTTTGCATCGATTACTTTCTGGGTTACATAAGGCACTATTTTAACACATGCATGTCATTGGGCGTAATCGATTACCTTAATAAAACACTCGCTTACATGTAATCGATCAAGTAATTGAAAAAATTATTTGTATCGATTACTTTCTGGGTTACAAAGGCATTATTTTAGCATACGCATTTCATTGGGCGGAATCGATTACCCCAACAAAACATTCGATTACATGTAATCGATCGAGTAATCTAAAAAGTTATTTGTATAGATTACTTTCTGGGTTACTTTTGCGTTATATAAGTGCTAAATCAATGTAGTAGGACGTTATAGATATATTTTGGGTTTTGTTTTGGGCCAAAAGTTCATTAGAGGAAACATTATCTGAAATATTATCTCTTTACTATTTATTTCTTTTGAAATATTAACAAATGTTAACGTCAAAATGACTTAAAAATCAAAAAATCTTAAGTATAAAACTTTCGAAATTTACGTTCTCACATTACCCATTGCATTACATGTAATTGAAAAAGTATTTCATTATTTATTGCATTACATGTAATATTTAAAATGTTTTAACATTCAAGTAATGCGTTAGGTAATCAATTATCGTATAAGGGGCTACAAATTTATTAAAAAATTTTATTGGGATTATAAAAAAATAAAAAAAAACTTTAATACCGAAATACTGGTATTTGGCATATTTTAACACCGGTTTTTGGATCGGGATACCGGTATTGCATTCCCTACTACTGGACGATTAATTAATTTCTATTCAAAACACCCAAAGAAGATAAAAATTAACCCGGCGAAAAATTTCATTAGACAAATATCACTACTCTACAAATGACTAAACAATTTTTCCCCAGGGAATGCCATTATTCATTTTATATGTAAAATGGGCTGCTGATTCCGAAAATCGCATTATTTTTTTTTTATTTCGTGTCGTTTTCGAGATATCGGTCATTTTCGGTTTTCGGACAAAAAAAAAAAAAAGATAGTTCCATTTAAATACAAATATCTTAAGAACCAATGTCTGTATTCAAACGTATTATATGTGATATTAAAGGTAATTAAATTACCTACAAATGATGTTCACATCACTTTTTGGTTGGTTTGTTAGTTTCGGCGAAATAAATTGATTTCTAAAAAAAACATTTTTTTTTTTCGAAAAAATTAACAAAAAATCAAAATCAGATTTATACAAGAAGAAACAACTTTTTTATAATTTTTTTTTTTTTTTGTATCATAGACTATATATCGATACCTTAGAGCGCTATAGTCCTATCTCCATTTTTCCAATTGTTGGGAAATGCAAAAAGAAGATTTCAAACTGTGGTAATTAAGGATTGGCTGCTATTTTGATATAACGATATATGCAATATTTTTACCTATAGTATCTTTTAACATAATTTAATGTTTTTAACCAATTTAATTAATTTCTAACGAAATCCCAGCCAATTTATAGTGTGTCATTACTTTTGCCCTTATATAGAATTCCACTATCGAAAAAAACGACGTATTTAGTACATTTTTTGAACTTTTCCCACTAAAATGTCGTAGAAAGTCATGATACGCGTTGGAAACACGAAAAAAACGAATTTTTTTTTTTTTTTTTTTTTTTAATTTTTGAATTTTTGGTTCCGACAAACAAGAGTGGAGCCTTGGGTGTAACCAAATTTGTTCGCTAAAATGTTGCAAATAGTCACGAAACGTGAAGAAAATGCGAAAAAACGAAGAAATTTTTTTAAAAATGTGACTTATTTGAATATTCAGTGGAGATAGGACAATAGCGCTCTTGGAAAAATTACAGTTTGGAGATAGAATTTTTCTTAATTATCGAATATTTTGGTATTTTCGTGGTATTTTGACATCACACAGTTTTCCACACGGTAAAGAAGCCCACAATGATGCCATAACTGCAAAAATCTCAAAATCGCAAAAAGTGGAGATAGGACTATAGCGCTCTAAGGTATCGATATATATATAGAAAATAAGATACCACTTAAAAAAATCGATGGGAAAATGCAAAAGTTGTATACAATTCATTGATAAATTACTGAAATGCGTTTATGCCTATTTTTTTCGTTTTTTTTTAGTAAACTGTCGATAATTTGAAACTTTTTGTAAAACACATGAGAAAATCCAAAAAATTCTTAAAGTAAGCGTTAAAACAAAATACCCGTGTCTCGTCGTTTTTCTCCAGCACGTCAGATTTTTTTTTAATCGATTTTTGAAGTTTTTTAATCCACTGTACATGAAAAAAACAAAAATAACGCATTCTTGTGTTAAATCGATGCAAATAACTATATGATCCTTACATTTGAGGTGTATCATGTGTTCAGTAAACTTATGCAGGATATTACGAGGAATATTTTTGTTGAAAATTTTAACCCTCTAAAACCCTTACATGTGGGTCATTTTGACCCCCCCACATTTAGGTTATTTGTATTTAAATGGAATTATCTTTTTTTTTGGTCCGATATCTCGAAAACGACACGAAAAAAAAAAATAATAACAAACGACCAAAAGTTTTTACTACCTTTCGGTAGTAAAAGGATTCTTTTGCGCATTTCGAGCTCGTGAAGATGCTTTTCGCGCTGAATCGTGGCATTACAGCGATTTCTAGCCTCACTGCGAAGTCTTTCAGTATCGGCATTCCTATTGAAACGCCAATTTTGAAACGCTTCCTCTTTGGACCTGACTGCAATCCTGCAAGTCTCATTAAACCAAGAATGGTCCTTAGGTTTGATGCTAACTTTTTGATTAGGAATGAAGGACCTCATACCCAATAAAATAATTTCCTGTACCATTAAAGCCGCGGCATTTATGTTTCTGTCAGCGAAACACAATTTCCAATTGAAACTGCGATAAAAATTATTTAACGCATCCCAATTTGCTTTATCATAAAGCCATACCGTTCGTTTCGGGGATTTGGGCGAAACGGGGTCCAAGCTAGTATATGAAAAAGCAGCAGAAATGGTACAATGGTCCGAATTACCAAGAGGTGCAGAGACAGAAACATCATATTTCTCATGATGCGACGTCAGAAAAAGGTCTAGAATACTAAGGCTATGCCCCCCAACACGAGGTATATATGTGGGGTCATTCACTAGTTGAGTTAGTTGATTTAACTCGGCAAAGAGCTCAACATAACGGCCTTCAGGAGTTGTACGACTGGAATGGCGCAGCCAATTGGAGTTATGGACATTGAAATCTCCAGCAACAACGATTTCACTGTCCCGGTACGACTCCAAAATCTGGGAAATCGAATCAGAGAGGAAGTCCACTTTGTCAAAAGTTGGATTCCTCCCTAAATTTGGGCTTCTATAAATGAAGCAAAAATGCAGGATGTGCGACTGGACTTTGAACTTAACCCACATGGAGCTAAATTCGGCGTCCGTCGTGTTTAATTGCTGCTGGCACTGGTACGCAACATCGCTGCGAATATAAAGGGCGAGACCCCTATGGGCAGAGAACAATGGCAATAAGTAATATCCAGGTATATGAAAATCAAGCGGATCTGCATCCGAACACACCTGGGTTTCACCTAGAGCCATTATTTGAGGCCTAATACTAGAGACATGGGCATAGACAGAAAAAAAATTCGCCCTCAGGCCACAGATGTTGCAAAAATCTATACGAAAATTTTCCGACATCTGGGACACCCGTAGTGTTAAGAAAAATTTAACAATTGATGGTGTAATCAAAAATACAAAAAGAGCGCAAATAAAATGCTGTACGACAGTGTTATGCCTTGTCGCACAAACACTTTACGCTCTTAGTGCAGTCTTAATCACACCAACAACTGTATGGGAAAGGGAGAAGACGGAATGTGAAAAAAAAAAAACAAAAACAACAACAGTACAAGCAATTGAAGCTATAGAAAAGCCCTTTGCTTGGTTTGCGTCGATTGCGGTTGTTTTTTTTTTTTTTTTTTTTTTTTTTTATTATTTTTTGTTTTCAGCTGCAGCTAATGTTGTCAATTTTTAATTTTTTTTTATATTGTTTTTTTTGAGTGTTTAGTTGGCCGTATTAGTTATTTTAATTTAAGTTTTTATTTTTATTAGGCCGCGCGGCACGGTAAAATTATTTATTTTAAAACACAAACATAAAACACAAACATTGAACATTAAAAAGAACATAAAATAGCAACGAATTTAAAATAGGGGACCGCGCGGCACGTCCACCTTCGTTCAGTTAGTCGACACAACTGACGTACTTACCAGGTTATTCAGTAAAATTTTAAATGACTGACCTTTATAATAAAGAAAATTACAGAATTGCATTCAAGACTATTAGCACACAACAACAGCTATTCAGCAAAACAAAGTGCAATATTGACAAAAATGACAAATCGAATGTTGGAACAACAATGACAAAATTACGGACTAGAATAGCAGGACATAAATCGGACCAAACAGCACTTGACAAACCTATTGAAAAAAAACTGCACTTGCAGCCCACTGTCTTCTAATTTTGACAACGTACAAATACTGCAGATTTACTCTTGAGATGTTACATATGGGCAAATCCGAAAAAAGGTAAACCAAGAGAAAAATCATAAAAAGTTGCCGTAACAGTGCATTTTGCCGTTAGATGAGTAGTATTGCCCTTAAATAAGTAGGAGTTTTTAATATGCTTTCTAAGGGTTCATTCCATATTCCGAGTTTCTTAAAAATTGGTGCAACGATTTAGCCGCGGCAATGCATTTCGTCTTTAGGGACGTGGCACTGGCAGCTACATAACAAAACGTCTTTAATAAGGTTGCATTCCAAATTTCATAAAAATCGATGCAGTGGTTGAGCGTATTTTCACCGTGAAATGCGGTGCCAAGAAAAAATTTTACTTTTGTGTGCACTGCACTTCTTTACAACCTTTTCCAGAGATAAATAAAGCGAATATAATGTGTTTAATTAAGGGGCTGCATCAATTTTCGTTAGCCTATGTATTAGGGTGGGCCGATTTGGAAACTGACCTCGGCTACCCCCCTATGTGAAAGCTCATTCAATTCTATGAATATTTGCCCAAGGAACCATACCTCTGCATTCAACTTTAGTTTGGTGCATTTTCGATCGAAAATTTTACCTTGCATTTAATATTTTTTTTTTTATTTTCATACTAAATTTTGAAAATTCTTATAGAGAAAAAAATAATGTCATAATATGATTTGGCTGGTATTTTGTCAGTAATCACTTAAATTGGATTCTGTTTACATAAAAAGTTCACTTGATGGTGTGAAATTGATGGTATGAATTTAAAAAAGTGATACGGGTCAAATAGCCGATTATTATGACCCACTTTCAAAATAAAAGACTCATATTTTTAGATGGACTTTTTCAAACAAAGCACCAACCTAGGCTGAAAGTTTATTCAATTCTATGAATTTTTGCCCAAGGAACCGTACCTCTACGTTCAACTTTAGTTCGGCGCATTTTCGATTGGAAATTTTACCTTGCATTTAATATATATTTTTATACTAAATTTTTAAAATTCCTATAGAGACAAAAGTAATATTCAAGGTAAAATTGAAATGCGCCGAACTAAAGTTGATCGCAGAGGTATGGTTACCTGGGCAAATATTCATAGAATTGAATGGGCTTTCACACAGGGGGGTAGCCAAGGTCGATAAAATTTCGTCCATACAATTTGGCCTACCCTACTATGTATATATATATAATATTAAGAATTTTTAATTTTTGGAATTTTTAAAAATTGTCAAGTTCACAACGTAACGTGCGCAACACACAAAAGTTAAATTTTTGTACGAACGCAGGACTCTTTGATTCCCTCAAAAGCAGTTTCGATATGCTCAAATATTCTTCTTTCTTTGGAGAATTTTGCTTTTTTTGTTTATACTGGAAAATTCGCAAAAAATTTTGAAAATGTACATTGATCTCCACAACGACTTATGTTTTTTGTAACGTTGGATCAGCACTTTATGCACGATTATATTGTAACTGATGCAAGCCAGGAAATGTTTTTAAATGACTTTTGAAAGTACTCTCAAATGGTAACATGCTCCTCGAGAGGGAGCACTAAAAGTGGTGAGTATTTTATGAATGGAAACTCCCCTTCCTGCAGGGATGTTTTTATACTAGGGCTGTGCAACGAGCCGAACTAGTTCGATCAAACTCAAAACTCATGAGCTTTTCACACAATTTCAGTACCGAACTGAGTTCGTTTAACTCAACTCAGTTCGTAAGTTCTTGAGTCTTGAGCTGATCGTTTAATCGATCAGCGAATTCGTTGTGAGCTGATCGTTTGTTTGTTGAGCTAGTAAGTTATGAGTTTACTCGTTTGTTTGGTTACGTTCAGCGTGTTCGATATGCGTTGAATTTGATTGCAAATTGCAATCAACGTTGTAAGAATTATCTAAGGATTGGGATAAGTTTGTGTTTTTGCTCTTAATTCGAAATTGTGAACTTAATAAAATTGCAAATAAAAACTAAGAAGCTTTGTAAAATGATTTTGAATAGAAAAGTAAATATTATTTTCATAAAAAAGAAACTTATCACAAAAGTAGTGCTTTTATCGCATTTGCTTTTGGCATTAAAACAACCCCTTTCTATTGATAACTAAGAAATATTTTAAAATCTCTAATTTTCTCAAAATTTGGTTCCGAAATAAATTTTCATAAAAAGAAAATTGAAACATACATTTCAAAATATAAAAAGCAGGAAATTCAAAATATTTTTAAATACAGTAAAATATTAAATTTCAGCATTTTCTTATCCAGACTGAAGTTTTTTTATGAAAAGCCTATTGTAAAAAAATTTTGTTTCAAATTTTTCATCCTATTTGAGATAATAAACTATTTTATTAGAAGAAAATAAAACATGATCTTGTTAACCTCCCCGAACATACTAACCCATTATATCGCGTTTCTATGGGTCTTTTTGAACCCTTTATCCAAAAACTTGGTCATAATGTGTTAAAATATTTCACAAACAAATTCTATGAAAATTTTTACTGAACAAAAATACCGTCCGGACGATGGCACTGATGCTATTGTCGTATACCTAATGCTTAGGTGAAATTTGAAAGAGAACCGTTAGATAAATTTTTTTATGCTGATGATTGAAGTGTTGGCTACAGAATATATTTCAATAAAATGTGTACAATTTCATTAAAAAAAGTTATTGAGCAAAATCTGAAAAAAATCAAAAAAGCTGTTTTCAAAAAGTTGGCCGGTAATGTGGTATATATGGTGGCGCAATGTGGTATATATACTGATCAGTACTTGCAAAGTGGGCTGGTAATGTGGTACATATAAGAAGGGTAACGCGGTAAACTTAACCATACAACCAAATATAAAATTTGAAAGGTATGAAATAAGTTCACAATAGCATTTACGTTGGTTCTCCAACTCATAGTTCTTATTAAAATACAAACAGCCATCAGACGTTCGCAGGTTCTTTCCCAAATCAGAGATATGCGACCATACCATATTGAAAAACTATACCACAATAGCATCAGTTCCCCTATGGCAGCGCACGCGCACCAACGACTGATGATAAAGTCAACATTATACAACTTCAAAAACTCATAACTTGATAAAACATGCCACAATTCGGAGGGCCGGAAAATAATTGTTATAAAATTTACTTTTAAATAAAAATATTAAAAAAATATTAAAAAAAAATAAAAAGGGCTTTGGAAAAGAAAAAAGTTTTTATCCACCAAAAACTATTTTTTTTTTTTTCAGTGTAATTTTTTATTTCAAAAGCACATACTTTTCTACAGAAACCCTGAAAGTTTCAGCAAAATGGAAAAAAAAACCTAGAGCTATGAATTTTCAAATGTGTGAGTATCCAAAGGTTGTATCGAACTTCGTATGGCTGCCATCTTGGAAATTTTGCGGAATTTTGGAAAATCATTTTACCACAGTTATATGTGTGTCAAATACTAACATTCCACCAATTTTCATACAAATCGGAGATGTCAAATCGAGTCTTGGTCGGTTAAGTAAGGAAAGACTCTACTTAAAAATTGATATGAACGCTCTACCCATACCAAAATATATGTCAATTTGTTCGTCTGAAGCTGCTCTACAACACAAAAGTTTCGCTGTGTTTTTCCAAAAAAAATGAGCGGTTTCCATGTAAATGAAGAAAGAACACTTTCACCCTTCTTTTCAAGATGGCGGCGATTGCACACCCCCCTGTGTCCCGCAAATCGAGTTTTAACTTCACCTTTATACGCTTAACAATAACCAAGACGATTTAAGCACCTTTCCAAAAATCGCCAGAGGTGTTCTATTTTGCCGGTACTGTTAATAGAAAGGGGTTTTTTTAATTCCAAAAGCAAATGTGATAAAAACACTACTTTTGAGATAAGTTTCTTTTTTATGAAAAAATATTTTTTGTATAGTAAGTTCACAATTTCGATTTAAGAGCAAAAAAGCAACTATGTAAAATATTTGTTTAATATTCGTGTATAATATTAAACCTCAATACTTATCCCAATTCCTACAACGCTGATTGCAATCATATCCAACGCATATCGAACACGCTGAAGGTAATCAAACAAACGAGAAAACTCATAACTTACTAGCTCAACAAACAAACGATCAGTTCACAACGAATTCGCTGATCGATTAAACGATCAGCTCAAAACTCAGGAACTGAGTTGAGCTGAGCTGATCGATCTCGGTTCGTTGTGTGTGGCAAAAGTTCGAACAGGTTCGATAAGCTCATTGCACAGCCCTATTTTATCCTACACTCAGGGTATATTCACTTTGTCCTTCCGTTTGTAACGCAGAGAAGGAGACGTGGCAGATATAGAAAAGTGTATATATTCATAGCCATGTCCGTCTGACTGGCTGGCTGTGTGTAGAAATACATTTTTTGGGAAAATTGAGCAAGATAATTCAATGAAATTTGGTACACAGCCTCCGTCGTCAAAATAAAATCGTGGGATTGATAACACAGGCCCAAAAAAAAGAAAAAGTACCCTGCGCGAAAGATCAGACCACCTGAACTGTATGTTTTCGGGGTCGCTGAATCCGAATATGGTGCCAGAATAGCGAAGTTGGTTCGTGGTTTTTCAGAAATCAACAATAATGCTAAAAATTATAGATTTTTGCTGGTTTCTGAAAAAACGCGAACCAACATCGCTAATCTGGCACTATATTCGTGTTCAGCGACACAGAATACATAAAAATCCGGGGTCTAATCTTCCGCCCAGGGTACTTTTTTTTTTTTGGTCTGTGCACAGAACCAAAAAAAAAAAATTTAAGATTTTTTTCAGCATTATTTCTGATTTCTGAAAAAACGCGAACAAGCTCAGCTATTCTGGCAGCATATTCGGATTCAGCGACCCCGAAAACATAAAATTCAGGTGGTCTGATCGTTCGCGCAGGGTACTTTTTTTTGTGGGCCTGTGTAATGAGCAGAATCGGTCAACAGACACGCCTACCGCCCATACAAAAAATATATTCAAAATGCAACTTGAGGAGTATTTTTCACGACAATGCAAATTCATAAAAATACATATAAATACTACGAATTGTAAGCGCAAGCTCTGAGCAAAAACTGGGTAAAATCGGACAAGAGGGCGAGGCACCTCCAAGCAAAAGCTTCAAAACGCTATACTGAAAACGTTTTTTGAGATAATCCAACCAAATTTAACTCAGACACTGAGAACAGTAAGTGCAAGATCTGAGCGAAAACTGTGTGAACTCGGATTAGAGGGCGTGGCACCTCCCATATAAGCAAAATTTTCAAAATACTGCAGTGTATGGTATTTATTGTTTGGCCAGGCCAAAGGTAACACCCTAGTAAGTTAACTAGTAAGTTTTATTTTAATACCGTTGACATTTTCAGAAATAACTAGTTTGCAACGCAGAGTTTTTCCAATACCTTAGACATTTTGTACAAAAAAAAACATATGACAACGCTTTTTGCCAATATCGTTAACATTTCTTTCCAAGCAAAAGCAATTGCATCTGAATAAAACTTGTGAAAGTTAAGTTAATGCTTTGCTTTTTTTAATTAAAAACTGACTTCAATCATTTTAGTTGATTTTCAAAATCAAAATTGGCACCACTGCTTTAACAGCAGCTAAGGTTAAAAAAATAAACATCTAAATTTCATTAAAAACAAATCAAAAATTACATACCATCACCAAGTCTATGAGTTCAGCCAAATAAATCTCAAAACCTCCACAAAAAAAAGTAACGAAGTGAAAAGTAGTTTTATTAGAACCGGTTGGAAACGCTTGAATGGATATTAAGGGGACATTCGCTTTCGTAATTGAAACAAAAAACACTTATTAAAAATTTTATTATGAAAAAACTATTATATTTATTGACAAAATTTCTTTTGGACATTGTTAAATATTGTCTGAAAAATATGAAAAATTTTTTTTTTTATTTTTAGTTTCCCTTGGCTGCTGTCATCCAAAAGTTACTTTTTAAACGGTAGGAAATGTTGTAGACCTCCTGTAACAGATTTTTGAAAAATTCAAAATGGATTTTATTCTTGAGACCCAAAACTATACAATAAGCCTCTAAAACTCATACTTTTTTATATTTTGAAGTTTTTGTATGAATATTTATGAAAAATGCAAAAAAACTGAGGGACTTACCCTCAAAAAATGCCCCGTAAAACAAGGGGGGGGGGGATTATTTTTTAAACTTCCAGAGGCTTATTGTTTAATATTTTTTATGAGTAATCGAATGCTCTTTAGTTTTTTTTTAAATCGGTCGAGTAGATTCGGAGAAAAATTTCCTACCAGTTTGAAAAGTAACTTTTGGAAACTAAAAATAAAAATTTTTCATATTTTTTGGACAATATTTTACAATGTCCAAAAGAAATTTTGTCAATAAATATAATGGTTTTTTTATAATAAAATTTTTAAAAAGTGTTTTTTTGTTTTCAATTACAAAAGCGAATGTCCCCTTAAAAATATTAATGTCATATGAAGCTATTTTTTTTATTATAATTATTGTTATTATTCATTTATTTCATACTATTTACTTATCTAAAAAAATACATAAAATAGTTATTTATATGAAATAGCTCAGTACATTCATTTTCTTCTAAAGAAAAATCGAAATTAATTAGCCATCAAAGAAAAAAAATGTAAATAAAATATTTAAATTAATTAGTCAGTATTCAGGTCAAACTAATGATTTAAAAATGTTATCAATAGTTGAATAGTCGAGAGAGAATAGCCAGAGCTTTATGGATTTCAAAAAATCAGTTTTAATTCTTACGCGCCTAATGTTTGCAGGTAGTGCATTAAACAATCGAGGTGCAGTGACATAATAAAATCATGAAAAGTGCGTCTTGCAGATAGTAGGAACTATTACAAAATTTCTAGTGTTCACCCTTAAATTGTAATTATCTTGGTATCTAATTGAATAAAAACCACAATTTTCAAAAAATGTTTAAAACTTTATTGCCGTATAAATGCCTGATTGGCAGAGTCTCAAGATGTTTGAACAAATTAAAACTGAGAGTTCTACGATTGACTTTACAAATTATTCTTACAGCATGTTTTTACTTCAACTAACGAACAAGCTGCAAGTATTCGTCAACAAATCTGTGGACTTTTGACAAAACAACCAAAGTCGAGATAAGACAATTCTCCAGGATTTTAGTCCTAAATATAAAATTTAAATACGCTTCTATTGGTATAATCGCCATGTCTCTATGATTGATTTTTTGGTCCAGAGATATTAGGGTGTCTCATAGTTCACGCAAGATTTGAACTTTGCGCCATTTGCGCGGTGAAGTGTTATGAACCAAAAAAAAAAATAATTTGACAGATGACACTTTTAAAATGTATGGAAAGAGAAGATTCAACGCCGCATCAACGAAATTGATCGACATTCTTGAAAAGTAGTTAATTAGTTTTTGGGCTCTTCTGAAAAGTTGCCAATTTCGAGTTAGGTTGTTTTGTCAAAAGTCAACAGAAATGCTTAAGGCGTATACTAAAGGTTTGGTGGCCTCGCACTATATCAAATGCCGAGCTACATCAAAAATGCAATCAGAGGGCTATAGCAAACAAGGTCAAGCTGCAAAAGGAAATCCAAGAATCGGGAAAGTCGTGGCAAGAGATCAAAGTCATCGCAAGGGATCGCAACAAATGCAGATGTTTCATATTGGCCCTATGCTCCTCCTAGGAGTTAAAGGAGAATACATACATACATATTTTGGTTAATTAATATGGGCTCAACTTTATTGATGTAAGCACCACCCCAACAGGATAAACCATACTGTAATTTAGATTTCAGTAGACCATTATATACTAATTTTAAAATTGATTGATTGCAGTGATGGCTTAAATGATACAATTGTCTCACCACTCTGTTAATATACTGTTTAATGTATTGTGTATGGCTATTCTAGTTTAGCTGAGCATCTAATATAATACCAAGGTATTTAAAATTGTCAACGCACTCAATTCTAAAACACTTACTACAGCAATTTATCATGCCTATTATTGAAACCTCCTATGCTCCTCCTAGGAGTTAAAGGAGAATACATACATACATACATTATTGAAACCGGCGGATCTAGTGCGGAGGGATTCGTTCAGAAAATGATATTATTGAAAACGCTACACGGATACGTGTGTATTCGTTGGAGTCGGTAATACAGTTTGCGGATAAGACAGCTATTACTGAAACCGCTCGTGAAACGTATTTCATTCAAATTATAGTGACTGCCATCCGCATTAAAAACGTTGCGTATTTGTGTAAGAAAATTTTTTTAAATCAATTCTGAAAATGAGTTTAAATAATCCGTAAATTGAAAAAGAACAAATTACTAATTGCTACTTCAAATACATGATTGAAATTATTAACTTCCTAGGAAACGCATAAAAACAAGGAATCAATTTGAGCTAATTGTTGAAAAAATGACAAATAGTTTTCCAAAATGTTGAGCACCACCGCCAGCACAACAGAAACGATCGATTGGGCCATCCCTACCTCGTAGTCTTTACCAACACCGTTTTGGTAACCACTTTCAGCCCAAAAATCTCAAGGTTGCTGACAGTTTCAGCTCTGAAGATAACGCTGATTTCCTTACAGTAGGCAAGTTTATTGCAAATAAATTTTTTAACTTACGATGCATTCGCCTGCTGAAGAACGTCTTCACTGTTATTTCTAATCACTTTTCTTGTTTCCCTGCTATTGGTTTCACCATTAAAATCTTACAAATGTGCTAAACTGTCCATGTTTGGATAAATATTGTTGAATTTTATTTATTTTTAACTTTCAGAATGACAACTATTTATAATTTGACAGTTAGTACTCGTTCTATTTCAAATGTCGTTAAGGCAGTTATTCGTGCGGATTCAATAATATGTCTTACTACTCTCTGCGGATGGCTGCGGATCGGATAAACTCACGCGAGTTCAGATCCGCCGGTTTCACTAATAGGCATGTATATTATTGTTAAAACTTTCAGAATTATCATACAAAAAGGCGAGTGATAAAAGAGTGGAAAACCATTATTCCTTGAATTTTTAAAAATTAAAACCATGAATTTAGTTTTATTGCTGATAAGCAATCTGTGGTCCTTTAACCACCGTCTTTTTTTTTATCCAGGTAGTAATTTACGTCGAAAAATACGTTAAATAAATTATTATTTGAATAAAAAAAATAAGTATCATCAGGAAATGCCGTAATTTTACCTCTGAACGGTTGACTAAATAAAGAGTTGATATAAACTAAAAACAATATACAGTTGCTCACAAAATTATTCGGAATTTAAAATTTTTTTAAAGAATCATAAAATTTTTTAATTACGAATTAATTTTTTTTTTAATCACTCTTAATAATTATAATTCGGTAAGTATCTAAAATGTAACTTAAAAATGTAAAAAAGAGATTAATCTCTTATAATTATAAGCAAAATCCTACTTAAATTCAATACACAAAAGTATTCGAAATTTCAAAAAATATGGCAATATCTTAAACACGAAATCAATGCATAATCCAAAAGTTTGGCGACACTCTTAATATTCAACTTACAGTTAGTTTGAGGTAGCTCAGTTCTGTTTTGTCAGTTTTTTTTTAAGCGAAAAACTTCGTTTTTTAGAAAATTAAGATGGGAAGAAAATCAGAAGAAACCACTCTTGAATAAAAAAATTATAACGCGTGGAGATTGCAAGATGCGTTGGAAGAAGTATTTAGACTATCCATAGCATTATAGAAAGAAAAGTGTCTGATGGCCTTACTTGTAAATGGTTTGAGGCGTTGAGTTCTTCCATTATAACTAGCATTTCTAAGTGTCCTGCGATCAGTTGCATCACTTCTGTTTATTCCATTATATTAGGTGAGGTTTCTATTAATGTGCACTGCTGAAGTACATGGTTGATATTTAGTTTTTCGTATGATATCCGACCTGTCGCGAATGCTTAGTTTCGATAATCTACCAAAGCGTTGAGAATTATGGAACTTTTTTCTTTCTATAATACTGTGGATAGTCTAAATACTTCTCCCAATGCATTTTGCGATCTCCTACAGGGTTTTTCCGTCCTCACGCGTTATAATTTTTTTATTCAAGAGTGGTTTCTTCTGATTTTCTTCCCATCTTACTTTTCTAAAAAACGAAGTTTTTCGCTTAAAAAAAAACTGACAAAACAGAACTGAGCTACCACATTCATCGATTCGTGTTTAAGATATTGCCATATTTTTTGAAATTCCGAATACTTTTGTGTATTGAACTTAAGTACGATTTTGCTTATAAGCTCTTTTTTACATTTTTAAGCTACATTTAATAAATAAAACTAGATACTTACCGAATTATAATTATTAAGAGTGAATCAAAAAAAATTTATTCGTAACTAAAAAATTTTATGATTCTTTAAAAAAATTTCAAATTCCGAATACTTTTCTGAGCAACTGTAGGTCCTAGTACTTGCGGTACTCCTAGGTTTATCAACTTTTCAGACCTCAAGCAATCTTTTATTTTTATACCCTACACCCAGGGTATATTCACTTTGTCCTTCCGTTTGTAACGCAGGGAAGGAGGCGTGGCAGATATAGAAAGGTATATATATTCTTGATCAGCGTCACCTCCTGAGTCGATATAGCCATGTCCGTCTGTTTGGCTGGCTGGGTGGCTGGGTGTGTGTGGAAATACATTTTTTGGGAAAACTGAGCAACATAATTCAATGAAATTTGGTATTCTGCCTTCGTCGTAAAAGTTAGCTCGGGGGATTGAAAATGAGCGAAATCGGTCAACGGACAAAATGAAATAATAACAGCATTATTCGCAATAACAGAAGCAAAATACACATAAATACTAGGGAAAGTAAATATAAGCTCTGAGCAAAAACTAGGCGAACACCTCCCATATAAACAAAAGTTTCAAAATGTTATACGGAAAGCGTTTTTTGAGATAACCCAACCAAATTACACTCAAACACTCGGATCTGTAAATGCATGCTATACGCAAGATCTAGGTAAACTCGGACAAGAGGGCGTGGCACCTCCCATATAAGCAAATGTTTCAAAATTATATAATGAAAGTGTTTTTTGAGATAATTAAACCAAATTTCACTCAAACACGAAGAACATGAATTGTAAACTCTGAGCTTAAAGTAGGTGAAGTAGGATTAGAGGGCGTGGCACCTCCCATACAAGCGAAAGTTTCAAAATGCTATACTGAAAGAATTTTTAAAGAAAACCTAATCGAATTTTACTCAAACACTCAGAACAGTAAATGCAAGCTCTACGCAAAATCAAGGTAAGCTCGGAGGTGAAGCCGTGGCACTTCCCATATAAGCAATTTGTTCTTATACTCTCCTAATAATATACTTGAAATGCAGTGTAGGGTATTTAGTTTTTGGCCAGGCCAAAGATACCACCCTTACAAGTTACTTCTTGTTTTCGATTATTCAAGTAAGAACAGAACCACTGGTGAAAAAAACCTCGAAACCCTGCGTTAAATAACTTGTTTAACAATAAAGTGTGATCCACCATGTCAATGAAAAGGTATGCTGGGACTTGAGAATTATTAATACTAGTGTACAATTCACCAGTTAATTTAAGGGGTGCACTTTCAGTCGACCTGCCACTTCTGAAACTAAACTGTGAGGGACTTAGGAAACAAGTGTTATCTAAGAACATTAATATTCAGTATTTTATACCTTTTTCAAAGATTTTCGATAACTTTGATAAGAGAGAAATTGGCCGATTATTATTTAAGGAGCTTGTATCACTCAAAAAAATTTGTAGGTAAAGTAACAGTCAAAATTTACAGTCAATTTTGAATTTTACAGTTGTAGTCAATTTTTCATTTTTCTATGAAAATACATTTTTGACTGTAATTCGACAGTTATTTTTATTTCTACTGTGAAGGTAAGTAAAATAGATTTTGCAGTTAAATTTTACAGTATTTCTAGAGACATAAAATGACGGAAATTGACGGTTTTTAACAGTCAAAAACTATTATTTTCAGGTCAAAATCAGTCACATATCTAATACCTCGACAAAAAAGTATTGAGAATTATTACGCGACTTTAAAATTTTTCCTTTAGCGCGGCCAAAGAGTTTCCCTTTAAAAAACTTTGATGAAATAAAAATTTTATTTATCTAAGTTAGCAAGTTTTTTCTTGTGTAAAAATTAACAAATTTGTTTGTTTGTTTGAAAGAAATAAAAAATGAAAACAATCTGTGAATTTTATTTTCTATAAATAAATTTCTCGATTAATAACACTAGTTTACAGCCAAAATTCCCAGCGAATGCCGTTACTCATTTTATATGGAAAATGGGCTGCTGATACCGAAAATCGCATTTTTTTTTTTTATTTCGTGTCGTTTTCGAGATATCGGTCATTTTCGGTTTTTGGACCAAAAAAAAAAAGATAGTTCCATTAAAATACAAATATCTCAAGAACCAATGTTTGTATTTAAACAAATAATATGTCATATTAAAGGTAATTAAATTACCTACAAATGATAAACGCATCACTTTTTGGTTGGTTCGTTAGTTTCGGTGAAATAAATTGATTTCTAAAAAATTAAGAAAAAATCAAATTCAACTTCAAATTTATACAAGAAGACATAACTTTTTTATAATATTTTTTTTTTGTATCATAAACTATATATTTGTGAAGAAAATAAGATATCATTTAAGAAAATCGATGGAAAAATGCAAAAGTTGTATACAATTCATTGATAAGTTACCAAAATGCGTTTTTCCCTATTTTTCCGTTTTTTTGTAATAAACTGTTCGAAAATTTGAAACTTTTTGTAAAAGAAATTAGAAAATCCAAAAAATTCTTAAAGAAGGCATTAAAAGGAAACACCCGTGCCTCGCCGTTTTTCTCTAGCACGTCAGATTTTTTTTAATCGATTTTTGAAGTTTTTGAATCCACTGTACATGAAAAAACAGAAATAACGCATTCTTGTGTTAAATCGATGAATTTAACTATATGATCCTTACATCTGAGGTGTATTATGTGTTCAGTAAACTTATGCAGGATACTGCGAGGAATATTTTTGTAGAAAATTTTAACCCTCTAAAACCCTCACATGTGGATCATTTTGACCCCCACATGAAGGTCATTTTGACCTACATGTGGGGGTTTGAGAGGGTTAAAGTTGTCTACAAAAATATTCCGCGTAGTATCCTGCATAAGTTTGCTGAAGACATGATACACCTCAGATGTAAGGATCATATAGTTAAATTCATCGATTTAACACAAGAATGCGTTATATCTGTTTTTTCATGTACAGTGGATTAAAAAACTTCAAAAATCGATTAAAAAAAAATCTGACGTGCTAGAGAAAAACGGCGTGACACGGGTATTTCCTTTTAATGCCTTCTTTAAGAATTTTTTGGATTTTCTAATTTCTTTTACAAAAAGTTTCAAATTTTCGAACAGCTTATTACAAAAAAACGGAAAAATAGGGAAAAACGCATTTTGGTAACTTATCAATGAATTGTATACAACTTTTGCATTTTTCCATCAATTTTCTTAAATAGTATTTTATTTGCCGAACAAATTTATAGACTATGATACAAAAATACAAAATGATTTTTAAAATTTTTTTTTCTTGTAAAAATCTGCAGTTGATTTAGACATTTTTGTAATTTTTTCGGAAAAATATACTCTTTTTTTCAGAAATCAATTTATTTCATCGAAACTAACAAACCAGCCAAAAAGTGACGTGAGTATCATTTGTAGGTAATTTAATTACCTTTAATATGACATATTATTTGTTTGAATACAGACATTGGTTCTTGAGATATTTGTATTTAATTACCTTTTTTTTGGTCCAAAAACCGAAAATGACCGATATCTCGAAAACGACACGAAATAAAAAAAAAAATGCGATTTTCGGAATCAGCAGCCCATTTTCCATATAAAATGTGTAACGGCATTCGCTGGGAAAAAAAATTTTAATCATTTGTAAACTAGTGTAACCAGACAGGATAGTTGGGCAACTATCCGATTTGCACGATTCAGACAAGATAGTTGCTCAATTATTTTGTCTGCCGTGTGTCCAGGCTCTAAAGTGCGTGCGTTGAGATAGCTGAACCAGGTAAGTAATGTGCTTGTTCGCTTAGGGCTATTTTACAAAAGCTGTGTTTTTGTGGACTCTTTATCTGGGCTTGTCCTAAGCACATTCATTGATCTGGGTAATGCTAAGCACATTTGTTGTTGCTTTCTCATACATTTCTCGGAATGTGCTAACACAATAAAGTGTCCACAAAAACACAGCTATAGACATTAATAATCAAAACAATCATGCATTTTTTTGCATCATGATTAAAACTATATTTTGTTCACATTCATGTGATTTTAGAATACTAGTACTATTTTAATACTTTTTTAATGCTATTTATTTTAATACATTTTTGTATTATTTTTTCATGCGTCAAATTTGTGTCAAACTGTCAGTAAATTTTGTATAGTTTCTCAAATTTTGTTGCAATTAACCACTTATTTCATCCATCTCGTAGATTTCTTCACGAAAACTGTATTATTTTACTCCCAAAAGATACAAATTGTGAAACATTTTACAACACAACTCTGTTTTTGTGAAATATTTTACAACTCAACTCTGTTTGATTTCGTGAAGTGTCATCGTTTGCTCATTTATTTCATGATTAAAATAATCACCAAATATATGATTATGAATGTCTATAGCCATGTTCACGATCCGGTGCAAAAGGTCTTGCATCATAGCATTTGTAAATAGGTATTAAAAAATTTTGCTATACAACAACAAAATATATAGGATTGAATTTACATTTGCATTTACATTTTCTATACTAAAAACCTATAGCATAAAAATATCACGTCATTTTTCAAATGAAAATTTTTTATTTATGCTCTCGTTCTCTGTGCTCATACGATTTTCTCAGAGAAATAAATTTTTTCGTAGCTTGCAATGTTTATACTTTTAATATTGCTCACAATCAAGTGGAAATTATTGCTATTTTGCTACTTTGCTAGTCTAAATGCACCGGATCGTGAACACGGCTTATGTAAACTAGCCCTTTGCAAATAAAAAGTCGCTAAAAATTCGGCAATGTGAACGCACCCTTGTTTATACTGAAACTTGTTTGAATCAAACAACCGACAACCGACCAGTGATGTCGTTTGTACTCCTATAGGAGTATTTTACTCCTATTTGAGCAAGCGTACTCCTATACTCCCCTGAACCATTTTTGTACTCCTTTTCAATACTTGGAACTTCATCGCAATTTTTTGCAAACTAAAATTTTCAATTTTGCTTAATTCACACGACAGACAATTAAGGGCCAGTTTTTCAGTGCAAGTTTAACTCATTATTTGGTTTAAACTAAGTTTAAACTTAGGAATGAGTTTTTCAGTGAATCTTAAACGGGGTATTTCCATGTAAATGTGGACGAGGTATTGAAAAATTTCTCGTTTCCCCGATCAAAAAAACTTGTCAAGTTCTTGTCATTGTATCAGAAATGTATATCAAAATGATATCAAAAATGTATCAGCCGCTGATATCCATTTTTTGTATATCATTTTGATATATTTTTGATATCATTGAATGACATGTCAATTTTGTATAAGAAATGTATATCAAAATGATATCAAAAATTTGTCAGCCGCTGATATCCATTTTTTGTATATCATTTTGATATATTTTTGATATCATTGAATGACATGTCAATTTTGTATCAGAAATGTATATCAAAATGATATCAAAAATTTATCAGCCGCTGATATCAATTTTGTATCAGAAATGTATATCAAAATGATATCAAAAATTTATCAGCCGCTGATATCAATTTTGTATCAGAAATGTATATCAAAATGATATCAAAAATTTATCATCTGTGATATGTCAAATTTTACGTTTTCGTTTGTGAATTTTATTTAAAGATAATTATAGAAGACGAACGCGCAGCCAATTTTAGTGAATAAGTTAATTTTCTAATGAAATTAGTGAAAAGCACAAAAATATAATTGAGTGCAAAAGAACCGACACTCCATTCAGTTGCTGCATGCGGCCTGTGGTTGGGAAAACTAAAAGTATGGAAAACGGACGAGCAGCCAATTTTAGTAAGAAGTGAGTTTTGCCATGAAATTAGTGAAAAAGCATATGAAAAATATAATTGAGTACAAAAAAAAACTAGTTGACGACGATTAACCACAATATTGTAAAATTTGGCCATAATCTGCGTCACTTTAGTTATCGGACCCAAAATTGGTTGTCATTTTTGTATCAGAAATGTACAAAAATTGTATATCATTTTGATATCTTTTTTTGATATCATTTTGATATCTTTTTTGATATCATTTTGATATCTTTTTTTGATATCTTTTTGATATCTTTTTTTGATATCATTTTGATATCTTTTTTTGATATCATGGTGATATACAAAAAGCGTTACATTCCGTATATCACTGTGATATCCTTTTTATCAAAATCTTGTATGTCACTGACAAATTTTGGATATCATTTTGATATATTTTTGATATACTTTTTTTGATCGGGTCTTTTCAACCTTCAATTATATCCAAACTAATGTGTAATTGAAGAAACATTACCATTTAGTGTCAAAATTCAGATTGGACATTGCAATTCGTTATTATCGCGTTTTTTAGTTAATGTCCGCACATCAGAAGAAATAAAAACGGGCATAAAAAAAAAACGGTACTTCTGCGAGGAAAGTTATGAATCTGGTGGTGATAGTAATAGTTGTGATGATAATATACCATCTGTATTTAAACCATAAATAATTTCAATCGCGATATAATAGACTTAGTTAAACAATTAAATTTTGATCTAGTTTTGGTTCCTGTGCATAAAAGCCAGAAGTAGTTCTTTATTATTCTTGTATTTTGACCTAATTTTAATGTTTATACCTATGAACTTGAAAAGGCCCTCTGTATTGGTTTAAAAATCGATAGTAACGCGAGTTACCAATTTTTTTGTAACGCGAGTTACCACATAATTTTTGCATTATTTTAAAAAATACCACTTAATATTGTTGTTTCTAATAAAGAAATACTTATTGATATCCTGTTGCCTTTATTTACGTCTAATGTAAAGAAATTTACCCACAAATTTCGCAGAAACTTGCGAAAGAAATTTACGCTCTGAACATGTTGTCCAAAAATGGTAACGCGAGTTACCAGCACTATTCACTATTTTACTGGTAAAATATTAAGTTACCACTGAAAATTTCAACTAATATGCAACAAGAACAAAGTATTTTGTTTATAAAGAACCCAATTTTATTAGTTAATCCAAAATTAATCACCAAAATTAATCACTTATGACCACATCTTTTATGTGAGCACTATTTAAACATTGCAGCAACAGAGATGCCCTTGAGCAAAATCTTGAACACTGGCCCTCTATACAACGTCCAAATGTAGCCACCCGCCACCTAATTGTTGCTGATGCTGCTCCTAACATTTCCTCAGCTTTCCAGAGGATTCAGCAGCATTTTAGGGAAACTTTTCTAAAAATTAAATTTTTCGCTGTGAGTTGTCACAAAAATTAATATTTATTACGTCAACAGCTTGTCATTTTTCAGTAATGCCTACTAAAAATTAAAGTAAAAAGTTTAAATTAAACTCGCACTGAAAAAGTCATTTCATAGTTAAACAAGTTTAACAATTTAAACGAGTTTAATAAAACTTAGTTTAAACGAAGTTTAAACTTGCACTGAAAAACTGGCCCTTAGTCTCTTAACCAGACCCTGAAATAAACTTTTTGAAAAGTTTTTTTTTAAGTTTATTTAGACTAAAAACTTTTAAATCATTTAGATAAAAGTTTTTAAAAACTTTAAACTTTTTGAAATAAAAGTTTTAAAAAACTTTTATCCTTAAAGAGTTTTTTATAAAAGTTTTTTGAAAAAGTTTTTAAAAACTTTTATCCATAAAAGTTTTTATATAAAAGTTTATTCAAAAACTTTTATATAAAAACTTCTAAGCAAGAAGTTTTTCATGAAAGTTTTTGATAAAATCTGTCACATAAAAGTTTTTTTTTTGGGAAATAAATACCTTGCAAAAAGCCCCTGTGTAAAATTACGGCCCAATTTTGTAAAAAAAATGTATTGCACCAATCGATGGGGAAAGGTTGAAAATACATTTTGGACATGACCAGAGGAGTCCCCGACCCCTCTAAGTGACCGATTTGGGCCCATTTTGGTGAAACATTTTTATTGCACCAATCGATGGGGAAATGTCGAAAATACATTTTGGACATGACCAGGGGTGTCCCCGACCCCTCTAAGTGACCGATTTGGGCCCATTTTGGTGAAAAAATTTTATTGCACCAATCGATGTGGAAAGGTTGAAAATACATTTTGGACATGACCAGAGGAGTCCCCGACCCCTCTAAGTGACCGATTTGGGCCCATTTTGGTGAAACATTTTTATTGCACCAATCGATGGGGAAATGTCGAAAATACATTTTGGACATGACCAGGGGTGTCCCCGACCCCTCTAAGTGACCGATTTGGGCCCATTTTGGTGAAACATTTTTATTGCACCAATCGATGGGGAAAGGTCGAAAATAGATTTTGGACATGACCAGGGGTGTCCCCGACCCCTCTAAGTGACCGATTTGGGCCCATTTTGGTGAAAAAATTTTATTGCACCAATCGATGAGGAAAGGTTGAAAATAGATTCTAGACATGACCAAAGGCGTCTCCGACCCCTCGAAGCGACCGATTTGGGCCCATTTTGGTGAAAAAATTTTATTGCACCAATCGATGGGGAAATGTGGAACATACATTTTGGATATGACCAAATGTACCTCCGGCTACTCCTGTGACCGTTTATTGCCATATTTTTAAAATTTCGTTAGTGGACATTCAAATGACAAAAAATAGAGCATAACCTACTGCATCTAGCGCTGCTGTTGCTTTTGCTTTTATGTTTTGTTATTGAATATGTAAGCACATTCTTATTTTCCTTCGCATGCAAGTTCGGTAAAATCTGAATTTGCAAGTGATCATAGGTAGAAAAACATTATGCACATACATATGTGAGTATGTATAAGGAAAATAAGAATGTGCATACATATTCAATAACAAAAAATAAAAGCAAAAGCTACAGCAGCGCCAGATGCAGTAGGTTATGCTCTATTTTTTGTCATTTGAATGTCCACTAACGAAATTTTAAAAATATGGCAATAAACGGTCACAGGAGTAGCCAGAGGTACATTTGGTCATGTCCAAAATGTATGTTCCACAATTTCCCATAGATTGGTGCAATAAAATTTTTTTTTATAAAAGGCGTCCAAAACGGTTATTAAGAGGGGTCGGGGACACCCTTGAGTCATGTCCAGAATCTATTTTCGACCTTTCTTCATCGATTGGTGCAATAAAAATTTTTCACCAAAATGGGCCCAAATCGGTCACTTAGAGGGGTCGGGGACACCCCTGGTCATGTCTAAAATGTATTTTCAACCTTTCCCCATCGATTGGTGCAATAAAAATTTTTCACCAAAATGGGCCCAAATCGGTCACTTAGAGGGGTCGGGGACTCCTCTGGTCATGTACAAAATGTATTTTCAACCTTTTCCCATCGATTGGTGCAATAAAAATTTTTCACCAAAATGGGCCCAAATCGATCATTTAGAGGGGTCGGGGACACCCCTGGTCATGTCCAAAATGTATTTTCGACCTTTCCCCATCGATTGGTGCAATAAAAATTTTTCACCAAAATGGGCCCAAATCGGTCACTTAGAGGGGTCGGGGACACCCCTGGTCATGTCCAAAATGTATTTTCGACCTTTCCCCATCGATTGGTGCAATTAAAATTTTTCACCAAAATGGGCCCAAATCGGTCACTTAGAGGGGTCGGGGACTCCTCTGGTCATGTACAAAATGTATTTTCAACCTTTTCCCATCGATTGGTGCAATAAAAATTTTTCACCAAAATGGGCCCAAATCGGTCACTTAGAGGGGTCGGGGACACCCCTGGTCATGTCCAAAATGTATTTTCGACCTTTCCCCATCGATTGGTGCAATAAAATTTTTTCACCAAAATGGGCCCAAATCGGTCACTTAGAGGGGTCGGGGCCACCCCTGGTCTTGTCCAAAATCTATTTTCGACCTATCCCCTTCGATTGGTGCAATAAAATTTTTTCACCGAAATGGGCTCAAACAGTCGCATTTTATCTTTCAGCTCTATAGATAAGCGTGTAATTTGTAATATTCAGTCACTGGATTTTTTTCAAGGTATTTATTTTTTTTGCCATGTTTTTTTCCAAAAAAGAAACTTTTATATGAGAAGTTTTTTGAAAAACTTTTATAAAAAACTTTTAAAAATAAAAGTTTTTTATAAAAGTTTTTAAAAACTTTTTCAAAAAACTTTTATACAAAAACTTTTATGGATAAAAGTTTTTTGAAAGAGTTTTTTGAAAAAGTTTTTAAAAACTTTTAAAAATAAAAGTTTTTATAAACTTTCATACAATAAAAGTTTTCAAAAACTTGCAATTGCAAAACTTTTTGAATAAAAGTTTAAAAGTTTCAAGGTCTGCTCTTAACTTAATAATTTTTAAGTGCACGTACTTCACAAAGATTTTAATGTTGTCTGGCAATACCCAATTTTAAAAGAACGATAATTTGGAAGCGTTAAAAACAAGTGATTTTAAGGAAATATGGATAAGTAAGTGAAAAAGTTTGAATATTCCTGCAATTAAATTAACGAGTTCTATATATTTATAACAGGTTTATAGTTAAAGCGAAAAAAGTAGCTGCGAATACCACTGACGCTAGTAAATCACCAAAAACGAGGAGGTAAACGATTTCAGACGTGCTGAAGTATCCAGCAACAAAAGAGCACAAAAATTTCGAACTGCTTGGTTGGAAAGTTTTAGTTGGCTCGATTCAAGAATGGGTCCAAAGAATGAAGCAAAGTCGTGTTGAAAATATTGCCAAGTTTCGATTTCAACCAACATAAGGCAATTGACAAGACATGAAAGTTCAAAATTTCATTCCAAGGTTGTGCTGCTGTTGAAAAATCAACCAGACATCTCTAAAGCTGCCGAAATTTTTTGTACCAAAAATAATGCAGTCAAAACTTGTGAGCTCCAAACAATTATGTTTCTAATTCAGCACAACTTGCCATTTTAGTTGATAACCGACCTAATGGAGTTAATAAAAAAGGTAGCATCCGATGCAGACATATGCAAAAACTTGCAATGCGTGAAAACAAAAGCGACCGAAGCGGTCAATGCTATACTTCTGGCAAAAGAAGTGCTGGATGGCAATAGTTGTGCAAATTGGGTTCCAACTCAAGAACTTTTAGCAAACTATCAAAAGCGATCTCATTATATTAAAAAGGTTGCAATACATAAGTTTAATGAATGTGTTATACATAGTGTATTCCTTAAAATGTGTAAATGCCTCGAAAATCTCGTAAAGCTGTCAAAATTCATATTGGTTTTGACAACTATTGAGAGGTTTTTGAGGCATTTAGTAGTTTTAAGGACTACCCTCGTCATTTTTTTGATTCTTATTTTTAAGTATTGAGTCAATAACATAAGACAAGGAACTATACATACATATGAGTTTAGAATTACAATAATAAGGAATATTGTCAGTTAAAAACTTTTGCAATAAACATGTTGCAATTGGTACCGTCATAAAAAATCATTTTATTCTGTCAGACGGTTGAAAAACGAACATGTTAGCTTAGTACTCCCCATTAGCCCAAAATACTCCCCAAGAATCTAAAAATGAGTACCGAGACTTTTTTTGAAACGACATCACTGTGTTTGATTAAGGTAGTTGACATTAATGAGCATAGTGAGTTTGATTTAGCGATGTAGAGAATTGCAAAAAAGTGGAAATATTATTAAAAATTGTTTTTGTTTTTCATGCAGGACCCCTCGAAGCTCCGACCAACTTTATAATGATTCAATTACTAGCGCAACTTCAGCCGTACCTGGTTGAAATCCCGAGAGTGTAGCATCTGTGCGTGGTCATTTCAAGGGTTATAAAATTCAAACGTGGACTGAACAGGAGGGAGAAGCAGAGCTACGTGAAATTCATGCCAAGGGTGATTCAAGTCAAATATTAGTACATAATACAATTTAAGCCCGATTCTAAGAATTTCGCGCGTGTGCTTGTCTATAATGGAAGTTTCAATGGCCCACCCAGCGCTATAATTGATTTTGATACACATTAAGGTCTTGCTGTACTAACTTTGAAAGTTTATCCGTAATGTTAATCGGCTTTTTGGTTAACATGGAAGAAACCTAATAGCAAACTCACTGGTTATAAAATTTATTTCGAAGAGGTTAAACGCACCTTTGTGGGTGAGCGACGTGAATTCGAGCCACACATTACCGATCCCAATAGAACGGCAATGAAAATGGCCGGCTTAAAACCAAATACTAATTACAGAATATTTATTGCGGCGACAACAAAAATGGGCGAGGGTCAAGAGTAAGTATAAATTGAGCGATTTGTTATGTGGAACAATCTAATTTGGTTTCTTTTTTCCCAAAAATAGATATTTTACTGAAAAGCGAACTGGTGGTGAAGAAGCACAAGAACCTGCAACACCCGTATAAGGAACATTGTTGGCTCTGTCTAGCATATACATACTGTATGAATTTTATCTGCTTAACACAACTTAACATAAGTCTATGGATAGGCGATGTTTAATTTGAAAGAATTTGTTTTGGCTTAATGTTAGATTAGCGACTGTTAATATTTTTTTTAACCTAGTTTAGTTTGTAAAGCTTTTAATGCTAAGAAAGAATATGCAATCAAAAATGTCTGAGCGGATCTACTTTCGGAGATAAAGCCATCGGAAGATCGGAATATGTTTTTTATAAAAATCGGATGGATCTTAAAAATATTGATGTCATATGAAAAGCTTTTTACCGGGCTATATAATTGCTCTAAAATTTTTCAATTTGAGCCATAGTTTTCGATATAGGAAAATTTTTCAAAAATTCACCCCATTTTTTCCCAAAAAATGTATTATTAACCTATTATTTTAATAACTAAATTAGAAAGTCCAATTTATTTCCTTTCATTTGATATGCAACATGTATCTGAAATTGCATCATTAATAAATTTCTATAGAAAAAAACAAAAATAGACCAAATCAAATTTCCTTGAAATTAGAAACTTAACAACAATTCCAGAACAGACAACAACAACTTTACTACTACAACAACAACAACAAAGAGAATTAGCCAATTGTGCAAGGACAGCAGCTACTTATTATTTTAAAAAAATTTGAAATTTTTATTAAAAATTGGGCGCTCAATTTGGCTAACAAACTAAGAGTTGGATTTTTGGGAGTTTTAAATCCTGAGCTGCGGCCATAGGCCGCCCATTTACCCCTGCTCTTATTTAAAATTACTGTTGTAATAGTAGTAAAGTTGTTGTTGTATTTGTTGTCTTTTCTGGCATTGTTGTTGTTAAAAGTTCCTAATTTCAAGAAAATTGATTTGGTTCATTTTTGTTTTTTTCTATAGAAATTTATTAATGATGCAATTTCAGATACATGTTGCATATCAAATGAAAGGAAATAAATTGGACTTTCTAATTTAGTTATTAAAATTATAGGTTAATTATACAATTTTTGGGAAAAAATAACGGTTTTTTGAAAAAAAAAACATGGGGTGAATTTTTGAAAAATTCTCATATCTCGAAATTTATCACTCAAATTGAAAAATTGTGTACAGCAATCATATAGTCCGGTAAAATACCTTTCATATGACATCAATATTTTTAAAATCCATCCAGAAGCTCCGAAGTTATACCGATTTTTATTAAAGATATATCCCGATCTTTTGATGGCTGTATCTCCTAAAGTAGGTTCGACCAGAACTTTTTGTTGTTGTTGTTGTATTTAATTCCCAGAGCCCTATTTGGGAAAAAAAATAATAAAAAAACAACAACAGTCGCTAAAGTAAAATTGTTCCATTTAAATACAAACTACATAAACATTTCTTAATAAATTTTTATAAAATGTAAGCTAGACTAGATGAATAAATCAATAAATAAAATAATTAAAAAAAAAAAATTCGTTATTTAATTTTGACTTTAAAACTATTAAAATAACTGTGAATTACAGTTAATCTAGAAAAAACAGTAATTGAATTTTTGACTGTAAAACCATTTAAATAACTGCGAGTTACAGTTGATCTAGAAAAAGCAGTAATTGAGTTTTTGACTGTAAAACCGTTCAAATAACTGTGAATTACAGTCAATTGATAAAAAAACAGTTTTTGTCATTTGACTGTAATTTTTGACTGACGGTTGCAATAAATTGTAAAAGACAGTAAAAAAAAATAACCTACAATTTCCAGTTAAAATGACTGTAAAAGTAATGGGAGTCTTTTTAACTGTTTTTACTGTTAAATTTGTTGTTTTTACCGTCATATTTTTTTGAGTGTACAATTCTTTTTATGCAAAGGTATAACAACAACAGTTTTTAGACTCTCAGGGAAGACTCCTGACTGAACACTGTAATTAAAAATAAAACTTAAAATGTCAGCAATGTGGAAAATATATTTTTTAACGTGGCGCTAGAAATTTTATCAACTGACGTTTGCAACGTTTCACCTTAGTGAAAAATGGAATAATTGCATTCATCAGCATGGTGCAAAATAGTTGCGCTAGATATATCCAAAGCTTTTGATAGGGTTTGGCACTCTGCTCTTTTAAACAAATTAAAAGCTTTTGGTGTTGGTGATACTTTTTTAAAATGGATACAATTCTTCCTAAGTACTCGATCAATACAGGTTGTGCTTGATGGTTATACTTCTAATCCATTTTCAACAAACGCTGGGGTACCTCAAGGATCAGTCCTTTCACCAACTCTTTTTTTTGATATTTATAAACGACCTTCTCTCGGTTACCTGCAATCCTATTCACTCATTTGCAGATGACAGCACTTTAGACTTTGCCTATTCTTTACCAACACCTCATTTAGGACTCCAGGTTGTTGAGTCTCAACGTCAGCAAATGTCAATTCAACTAAACTCTGACATCGAAAAAATAATCAACTGGGGTACCGCAAATCGAGTTGAATTTAATGCGACAAAAACGCAGTGTTGTCTGCTTTCCCTTAAGCGGGATTTAACCTTACCCAAACTTAAAATGAAAGAATTAGATATTAAAGAATCAAAAAGTTTGACTATGCTTGGCATGAACATCAGCGCTGATTTACGTTGGAATCAACAAATAATGGATGCTGCGAAAGGTGGTGCAAGTTGTCTTGGATTTCTTAAGAGATGTAAATTGTTTTTCTCTGCTTCTGACTTATCAACGATTTACAAAGCCTACATTTGCCCAAGGCTTGAGTAAAATTCTCATGTATGGGCTGGTGCTCCTGCATCATGCTTAAACCTACTTGATCGCGTACAGCGTCAAGCTATTAGATTGATTGGTGATCGATCAATTAGCAACCAATTAACTTCTCTTGAACATCGACGTAATGTTGGTGGTCTTGCCCTCCTTTATCGCTACTTTCACCATAAATGCTCCGACGAAATATATAGTTGCATCCCTCCAGTGACTCATTCAACCGTAACACGCGTGCGGCATCGTCCGCTAACCATTACACCCTAAAGTCTGTTTTCGGGCGCACAGTGAAATATAGAAGATCCTTCCTTAACCGCGCAACACGAATTTGGAATGATTTGCCATCATCAGTATTCCCTTCAACCTATAATTTACAGAAATTTAAAATTAACGCGTATCGTCATCTCTCACTTTTTCCTCCCCAATCAAATCTCTAACTATCCTCCTCACCTTTTTCCTTCTCTCCTTCACTGGGTTAATAACCTTAAAGGACTAAGTCCTAAGTGTTGAAGAACATTTAAAAAAAAAAAAAAACCCTGCAAAAGTACCCCGCTCACCTATACCCTGAATTTTACATCCTCCCGCTACCCTGCCAAACATTCCCGTCTCGCCATCCCCCTATTACAACCTCTTACTTCTCCCCCTAACAGTTCTCCTTTAGTCCTCCCCTTATTACGAAAATGTCAAATATTTTTTGAGGTTGCCAGAGTTGTTTTCCAATTTTAGCCATTGTTGGTGAATTTCTTTGGCTTATGTGCAAATGTAAAATGTTTATAAAAATATTTCGCAATAGAATAAGAAAAGCTTTAATTACATTAATTGTTATAAAATACATAACAAACGTCGCTGATATCATAATTAAGGATAAAAGCCAGTGCTGCCAATATACAAAAAAAAATAAAAAATTCAAACAAAACGTCAATAAAATTGATTCTAAAAAAAAAACGCAGAGCAAGATAAAAGGTAACAGGCACGACTACGATATCCATGGCTCGGATTTCACGACGTTTCGACTTGAGAGAAGATTTGTCAAAGAGAACAGTCGTGTATGCATAAATTGTAAAAAGAAAGGAAGTGGTGATTATTTTAAAGCGTTTTATTCATTTTGGTGTTTTTATTTATAACATTAATGATAATTAAGCGAATAAAATCAACATAAAAAACTGTGAAAAATGCAAAATGCCGCCATCCGAGTGTAGAGAGTGTATTGCTTCAAATCGATGAAGTAATTGGATGCTCAGGTGGATGCAATGAAAGTTTTCGTTTAAAATGTAGCAATTTGAAACGTAATGAAGTGAAATTCGTAAACGATACGATACGAATACCAAGTTCATAGAAATAAAACATTTGATTGAAAAGAGTGACCAAAATAAACTAGAAAGAAATGATGTAAAGGACCACAAAAAAAAAAAAAGTCCTGTAGCAGAAAGTTAATGGTTATGGTTTTCAATGTGCTAAAAACGAATCCGAGGTCAGAATTTAGCCATCTTCCTCAGATTTTGAGATATCCTTGCTTGAAGTTGCAGGAAGCTCTGTTTTCAGGCTTATGGTGCAGTTCCAGGAAACGATGTAGTTCCATATTTTCAATGGAATCGAATAGCCATAATCTTCCTTATGAAACTATACATTCTAATTTTTTCGATTGGACTTTTACTTCCCGAGATATCACCGTTTGAAGTAAACGTATCTCAACCCCCATACAAAGCACTACATTATATTTGTAGTGTAAAATCCATTTACCATATAAAAATGATAACCCTTTACTTCAAAGTTAGATAACTCTGAAAGTAAGAGTCCAATCGGAGAAGTTTGAAGGCATAGTTTTATAAGGAAGATTGTGGCTATTCGATGACATTGGAAAATGGAACTACCACATTTCCTGGAACTGCACCATACCGTATGGTATGTAATGAAGTTAGAGCTGATGTAATCAAAGGTATGTCAGCTGAATTAAATAGTGGTCCTTATCGTAAATCTGAAGGGAGTTCCATTCTCTCCCTCCCGGAGAAGCAGCACTGGAAGTTGTGAATATTTCATGAATGGAAACTCCCCTTCCTGCAGAGATACTTTTTTTATTTTCATATCGTTGACATTTTCAGAAATAACCGGTTTGCAACGCTGTGTTTTTCAAAGAGCGTTGACATTTTACACAAATCAACATCTGGCAACGCTAAGTCTTTCCCATATCTTTGACATTTTGAGCAAGCAACCAATCTGAACGCTGATTTTTTTCCAATTTCGTAGACATTTTGCATAAAAAAAAACATGTGGCAACGCTTTTTTCCATAAATCGTTGACATTTTTTTCCATTTTCCACTGGATATTGACAGCTGTCTTATAAAAAAAGATAAACAAGAAACAGCAATTGCAAAAGAAGAAAAAGAAGCAATTGCAGCAGTGAAATTTAAATTAATGCTTTGCTTTTTAAGGTGAAAAATGTATTTTTAATCATTTTTGTGGATATCAAAAATCAAAAAATTGCACCAGAAAGTTGCCAAAAAAAAAAAATTTAAGTGAAAAGTAGTTTTAGCAGAACCAGTATAAATTGGAAACGCTTAGGTGGATAATAAAAACTTTAGTGTCATATGAAAGCTATTTTAATAAGCTTTAAAATTGTTGTACTAAAGTTTTTAATTTGTCAAACGTTATTTATAACTATTCATTTATACTTTAGTACTCCCTAGCAAAAAGTTGAGGAGCAAATTTAACAAATAAAAGTGAAAAAACTCGCTCCCAACTTATTGCCGATTACATAATTTTTCCAGTGAATTTTCCCTTTCCACGAAATTTTTTTTGCGATTGCAAACCAGGGAGTTAGCGAATAAATTCTCGAAATATTTATTTACGATAAGGCCCAATAACAATGAAAAAATTAGCAAAATCTATTTGGACCACAGTAATAATAGCGAGAAAACAAAATCTTATAGTCTAGCTGTCAAAAGTAATGAAAATAAAATTGGGCGAAAACCAAAAACCAGAGGTATAAATAATAAGGAAACAAAAAATGCATTAAAAGTAATAATAGAACCAACAAATGGTTTGATAAACGATGTGAAAGAGATCAATAATGGAGGAATTATTGTGGAATGTAAAACAGGTGCAGCGTATGAGGAAGTACAAAAGGAAATTATAAAAAGTATTGGAACAAATTTTGAGGTTGAAAAAATGCGCGAAAAAGGAACAACGAAAATTATTTAAAGCAATCGGATTGTCAAATAAACTAAGCAGTGACAGGGTTGCCAAGTGCATAAAAAAACAAAATGAAAACTGCAGTGATAAAGAGTTTAAAGTAGTAAAAATTTATGATGACGTAAATAGAAGATTGGGGTGCTATAATGTTATATTAGAAACTGACGCTGTTACATGTGATGAAATTATTGAAAATAAAAGAATTAAAATTGCATATAACTCTTGTAGAGTATTTGAACATGAAAACGTGATGAGATGTTTTAAAGCTCAAGCGATGCTGATTTTTTAAATTATCTAGATAATATCATAAATGAAGTGTGCGACATGTCTCTTAATAATATTATATTTGGCGATTTTAATATAAATGTAAATATTCAGTCTACGTACTGTACAAAGCTTAAAGATCTCTTTCAATCGAATAGCAGAATTATCTGAAACAAAAATTGACCTCGTATACACCAATTCAAATAATTGCACTTGCGAAAACTTACAGTAGGTCAAAGCCAAAGTACGCAAAAATATTTAAGAAATTTGAAGTACATTTTTAAATAGTCTATTCAATCCTTCAATTTTAACAAAAAACCAAACTTGAAATTTTCCGTTATTTTTGAAAATAAATAAAAAGTTACAGAAATCAAGCATATTCAGTACCAAAGCCAAGCACACCTTAACAAAATTATAATTTTTACATGAGTTACATTATTTTGTTTTTATTTGTCATGTTTAGTCTTTTTGGCATCCTTTGAATTAGAATCAAAATCAAATATCAGACCATGAAACTATGCTGGTAAAAATAAAATAATTTCGTGGGAAAACTACAGCAGTGAAGCATTGATAAATATATTGAGACGATATGACTATAATATGTTAAACAATGTTAATATCAATGAAAAGGTTAGTTTACTCAATAACAGCCTAGAAAGCTCTATGAAAAAATTAACTTATGAAAAAGAGATAATAACACAGTGCAACGAAATGAAAAAAAATTTTTATCCCTGGAGTCTTATAAAGTTTTTCTGATAGGTTGTGCGAAATAAAAAGACACGCATTTTACCGATTATGTTTATCAGTGATTTTTTCCATTTTATGGGTCCTCAAAGTTTAAAGTTCGCGTTTAATATGAAATTTTGAGATTTTATGAAAAAACCATTTTATTATAAAATGTTGCTCATGTCCTTTCCTTTAATTTAAGCTATTGAACTTGAGAATCCGCTTAGTAGTTTTGGTTTTATAAGCAAAACCATTTTTAAGGTATTTTTTTTTTGTTGTCATATATTTAGTAAAATAAAAACAAGAAAATCATCACAAAGTTTTTTCATTTTTTAATAGCAAAGTTTTTACAGTTTTTCTTATAAAACAAAAACTACCATGCGGATTCTCAAGTGCTATATCTTAAATTAAAGGTAACAACATGAGCAACATTTCGTTATAAAATGGTTTTTTCATAAAATCTTAAAATTTCATATAAAACGCGAACTTTCAGCTTTGAGGAGCAATTAAATGGAAAAAATCACTGATACACATATTCGGTAAAATACGTGTCTTTTTATTTTGCATTACCTATCAGAAAAACTTTGTGAGACCCCAGGGACATTTTTTGTGTTGCACTGTGTAATTAAACTAAGATCGCGAGCTCACGGAATTAAATAGGTATAAATATCAAATATTTAAACAATGTCATAATACAGGTGCATAGGGTGAATATTATGATATTAAGAAGTACTATAAAAAATTAATTAAAATAAAAAAAACGAACATTTATGGAACACAAAGTTGTAATCAATAGTACTGATAGCAAAAAAATGTGGAAATACTTAAAAAAAACTGTAGTAAATATGACAAAAGAAAATGATAATATAAATAAAATTTACATAAGTAATAAATTGCTTGAAAACAAAACTGAAATTGCAGATATGTTATTTATGTAAATACTTTGTCGACAGTATAAAGGAAATTAATAATAATATACCAAATGTTCACTTGAATGCGATAATAAACTATCAAACAAATACAAGACTAAAATTTTCAAAAGTTACTTAAGATGATATACTTAAAATAGCACAAAAGCTTAAAAATAAAATTGGTGGTAAAAATCTTCTTTCAGAAGGAGTTATTAAAGATTCAGTGCAATACATGGGACATCTCTGTGCAATAATAATAAACGATAGCATAGAAAATGGTGTAGTGCCGCAGTAGTACCTGTGAATAAAGTGCCAAAAACTTTGAATGCCAAAGAAATTAGACCAATAAATACGTTGCATGTTATGGGAAAAATTTTAGAAACCGTTATAAAAAATCAACTCGTGCAATATTTAGATAGTAACAAGATTATAGTTAAGGAGCAGCCAGGATTGAAGAGAAGAATGTATTCTTGTGAAACAGCTCTCAATTTAGTGATTGCTCAGTGGAAAGAAGATCTTGCAAAAAAATCAGTAATAGCAGTTTTTATAGACCTTAAAAGAGCTTTTGAAACTATCGACCGCGAAATTCTCTTACAAAAACTAAATCAAATAGGAGTTCAATGAAAAGAGCTTAAATGGTTTAATAGCTATTTATGCAATCGCAAACAGCGCACAAAAATAGCTTCCGAAATATCCAAAGAAATACCCGTTGAAATCAACCTACCTCAAGGATCTGTGTTGGCACCGACTCTGTTTAATATATATATCAACGACATCGTGAACTGTCTCCAATTTTGCAAAATTAAGCTCTTTGCTGACGACGCCTTAATTACTATTAGTGATAGAGACGTAAGCACTGCTATGAATACAACACGACTTAAATAGCCTTTTTACATGGTTGTGTATTAATAGACTGAAGTTAAATATTAAGAAAACTCATTATATGATAATGAACCAATGTAATGCATATCCTACATAATGTAAATAACTTGAAAATTAACGATGAGAATATAATAGTACAATCATTTGGGAGAATAAAATGATGTAACCTGGAAAGTTTTCCGGGATTTTTGCAAACTTTTGTTACCTCGAGTCGTGTTCGCTCGCGCCACCGTATTGGAAAAATGGCGTCCAAAATCAGTTTTTTCACAAATATCTCTTTAACGGTTACACATCGAAATCTATAAAATAACTCATTTGCAAAAATCTCGCAAAGCTTTCCAGGCAAAACTACCAAATGACTGTACTATAACAGAAGTGGATAAAATTAGATATTTAGGCATAGCGAAGTTGGTTCGCTCAGCCACCCCGAATACATAAAGTTCTGGTGCACACTGGTTCAAAATCCCTAAACGCTGGCCAAATGTCGAAATCATTAAAGTTTCGAGATGAAATTTTTTACCTGGGAGTTTTTGAGGTCGCTGATTACAAATTCGATGTTAGATTTTTTTTTTTTTAAAATGGCGGGTTCAAAATGGCGGAGGAATTGCATAAATATTCCACCAAATCCAACAAAAAAATTTACTCGCGGGTTTTTGGGGTCACTGATTACGAATCTGATGTTAGATTTTTTAAAAACAAAATGGCGGATTCGAAATGGCAAAAAACAACACTTGCACAATTTTTATATACATATAATTTAAAAATTTATTTCAAAACTTTAACTTTGATAGAGTTGTGTGCAACGGTAAGTTGATCTACATAAAAATGGGTTTTAGATTCCGTTATCATGGAGTATAAGCTGTATAATAATATAAAAATTTTTTCATTTCAGGCGAGCAACACATATTGAGACTTGGTAAGCAATATGAGTTCAATTTTCCTATGGGTGCTTAAGAAAAATCGCGTCAAACAAAAAGGGCAAAAAACGGCACCTCAATTTTTTTATATGTGTTAGAAAAGGTTTCAATCTTCTTAAAGCCAAAAAATTTTGGTGGTATGACGTGGCATAAATTAGTTCTGGGCTTTTTCATAACCAATGCAAACTGATTTTGTGAAATAATTTGATTTTAAGTAAATCATAATTACCGTAAAATTATAAATTATTGCAAGTTTTGAATATAGAAGTTCGATAGTATTTTCTTTTACAAAGAGATTCCATATTCAAACATTAAAATCGATTCAGTTTTACAGTAACCACACAAGTTTTACAGTGAACACTTAATTTTTTACTTTTAACTCTCAGAATTTAGCGTCTGCGAAGCGTACTTTTGGAGAGATCCCAAGAGCATTGTAGGAATACCTGGATCTTTCTTACAAATTTTTTTAAGGTCTATGAATATCTGTTAGACAATACGATTCATAAAAAGTTAATTTAAAAAAACTTTTTTTTTTTTGACTTTTGGCCAGCTTTTAAGGATTTTGAACCAGTGTGTGGTGGTCTGATCGTTCGCGCAGGGAATTTTTTTTTTTTTGGTTCTGTGCTATTAGTGTTTCTGGTTTTTGTTTGTGTTTGTCTTAAATTCGAAAAAACCGATTTTTTTAAAAAAAGCATAAAAAATAGTTTAAAATTCAATATCTCCTGAAGCAGCTAGGATTTTTTGGTTTGCAGTTTTTTATCTTTTTCTTCAAAATTAAAACAATATGAAAATAAATGCACTCAAAGAAAAAAAAATTTGTAAAAATGCAATATCTTCTTCAGCCGATCAGGTACGAAACTTTTATTTACAGTTATTAATTAGTGTTTTTAAATAGAATCATCCTGCATATGCCGAATTTTGCGTGGTTGCAATAAAACTTTATTTTGGTTAAGGCTCGCCGTGTATAATAGGGCGGGCCGAAAAATGAAAATTTTCGAAATTAATAAGAGCCTAGTGCGGAAAAGTTGTCATTAGGGTTTATTAATTAGCATGCAAAATTATTTTAAAATTGAATAATATCTTGTGCTGCCTCTCGGTCCTTAAAGTTTGAGAACTTGGGCCAAAATAGACATATTTTCCAAAAATTATAACTTTTCCATTTATTCAAAATCGCTATCAGACTTGTTCGGAAAATGTTTTCGTTTGACTGTTTAAACAATATAGTAAAATATATTTCTTATTGAATAATATCTTCAGGCAGAAACTGAGCCTCGAATTTTATGAATATAGGCCAAAATAGACCTTTTTTTTAAAAAAAAAGCATTTTTCAAACTTTTTGAAATCGTTACTAACCAAATACGGTAAAGTTTCCCCTTGGATTACATAAATAGACGAAAAAATATTTTTGGAATCAGATATCTGGAACGACGTGCGTCATAGCTGAGCCGCCTATGCTGCAAAATATCAGTAGCAATAAGCTTCAAGAGATGATTAAAGATGAAAATCCACCTTTGGTCATTTAAATATTTCGTTAATTGCTTAGAAACTTACCACAAATTTTTCCCATTTAAGTAATATGTACATATGTATGTAAAAAATCTCTCACCCTACTTATTCTGCTTTTGCCTTTTTTTATATCGATTTATTGTCGAAGGATGAAATCGTTTTTCGGGCTTCAATCTTCGCCCTTTTCACATTATCCCGTGCAATTTGCGCAACCACAGAAACAGATGCCTCGGTAACCATTCTTACTGCTCTTTCCACTGCCTGACTGTGACATGGAAAATTTGATATTTCCAAAAAACGTGGGTTTCTGTCTTTAATCATCTCTTGAAACTTATTGCTACTGATATTTTACAGCATAGGCGGTTCAGCTATGATGCAGTCGTTCCATTCGATAAGGTCAAAATAATCCTTAGCACTTAATTTATGCAATGTAAACGCCCGTATTCCCTTCTGAATGTTCCTTTATCCCTGGACATCAAAATCTTTTTTATAGCAAGCTCTTTGTTGTGATTTTTTTCATCCGTAAGCATTGAGACTAAAATGTTCTCAGGATGGGCATAAATAGCGTTACGACTTATGACAGCATCCACAATATTCTTCAAGTCGGCGGAAAGATAATGGGACAATACTATCATTTCCCACAAATGTCTAGGACCATCTTTACAGTAAGTCTTTGATTTGATCAAAAACAACATTGGCGCATACACTTTAATAATAAACTCTACCAAAATTTTCAAATTCTCGGTCACATCTGTGGTTGCAATATACTAACGCAAAACTCGACTCGCCGCTGTCATCCAACGGACATGCGATGACTTTCCGCAAAAAGTGCTGACCAATAACCTGTTGTTACGAATTTGTAAATATCATAAATGTACTGCTGATGATTACTCAAATGTTTACGACATTTTTTCTGATATTGAAAATGGATCATCTACTGCCAACTTTGAAAAGTTAATGACAGGCTTAGATTCACAAGTTTGGAGATCTTTTTCTATTGGATCGGAGAATGTTTCCACACCACTTGATTTCCCATCTAGTTTATGTAGAAGGTGTCTTGGTGGTATTTCATTCATATGCAGTAAGCATATGAGCCATTGCAGAGTTCTTCCATTATTTTTTTCCAATAATCGTAGAAGTCCAATGAATTCTACTGTATCACTTCTCGGTGAAACATGCCCTAGAAAGTGAGAACCTGGCTCTTGGATTAACACTACATGCTCTTCGGTAACAGCTGTTCTATATTTCTTTCCACATCTTCTAGGACTTCTTCGCCTACTTGATGCAACAATTTCAAAAGTTTTAAATAATTCGTTACAAGAGTAAATATAAAACCCCGTTAAAAAAATGTATAAGTTTTTTAACTAACGGCACTTGACTCAGGAATATTTGGAAAATTTTTAACGATTGTACGTTCGGAAAAAAATTTCTGATATGGTCCGAATTCCTAAAAATAAAGGTGCGTGTGACACAGGTCGACATTTCCAATTTATTTATTTAATCCAAGGGGAAACTTTACCGTACTTGACCAATAAGAAATTCAAAAATTTGAAAAATGCAATTTTCTGAAAAAACTTCAGTTTGGCCGAAATTCGTAAAATTTAAAAGTCGGCCTCAGCCTGAAGATATTAATCAATGTGAAAAATATGTTTGTTACTAGTTTGTTTAAACATTCCAAGGGAATCATTTTCTGCACTAGTCTGATAGCGATTTTGAAAAAATGGAAAAGTTATATTTTTTGGAAAATATGTCTATTTTGGCCCAAGTTCTCAAACTTTAAGGCCCGAGAGGCAGCACAAGATATGATTCAATTTCAGGCTCTTATTAATTTCGAAAATTTTCATTTTTCGGCCCGCCCTAGTGTATAAGTCGTACGAAAACAATCAAATGGTAACTTTTATAGAAAATTTTATAAGCTACAATATTGCGGCACAATATTTTTCTCTAAATGTAACCGTTTAAGAGATATTTATAAAAAACTGAATTTGGACGCCATTTTTCCAATATGGCAGCGCGAGCGCAAATATGAAATTCTGAAAGAGCACATCGAAATCTATAAAATAACTCATTTGCAAAAATCCCGCAAAGCTTTCCAGGCAAAACTACCAAATGACTACTATAACAGAAGTGGATAAAATTAGATATTTAGGCATTATAATAGATAACAAACTGAACTTAAACCATCATATTGATTATACTGTAAGCAAAATTGCAAAAAAAAAAATAGGATTTATGCAAAGAATGTGTAAATTTATTATAAAAAATTACAAAATTCTAGTATATAGGTCAATAATGGAACCCCTCTTCATTTATTGTCCATCATTATTATTTATTTTACATGATTCGCAAATTGATAGACTACAGAAATTGCAAAACAAAGCTATGCGCCATATTCTTAAAGCATGATACGATACCCCAACAGCAATTATGTTAAATAATCTTAGATGGCTAAGTATAAAACAGCAATTACTCTTTTACACCATGAAATTTATGAACACAATAAAAAACAGATTATTGCCTGAATATTTTAGTAATAACACCATGCAACAAATGAGTAAAAATTTTTTCCCCAGGGTATGCCATTATTCATTTTATATGTAAAATGGGCTACTGATTCCGAAAATCGCATTATTTTTTTTTTATTTCGTGTCATTTTCGGTTTTCGGACCAAAAAAAAAATCGTTCCATTTAAATACAAATATCTCAAGAATCAATGTTTGTATTCAAACTTATTATATCTCATATTAAAGGTAATTAAATTACCTACAAATGATATTCACATTACTTTTTGGTTGGTTTGTTAGTTTCGGCAAAATAAATTGATTTCTAAAAAAAACATTTTTTTTTTCCAAAAAATTAACAAAAAATCAAAATCAACTGCAGATTTATACAAGAAGAAATAACTTTTTTATAATTTTTCTTTCTTTTGTATCATAGACTATATATTTGTGAAGAAAATAAGATACCACTTAAAAAAATCGATGGAAAAATGCAAAGTTGTATACAATTCATTGAAAAGTTACCAAAATGCGTTTTTCCCTATTTTTTCGTTTTTTTTGTAATAAACTGTTCGATAATTAAAACTTTTTGTAAAACACATGAGAAAATCCAAAAAATTCTTAAAGTAGGCGTTAAAATAAAATACCCGTGTCTCGTCGTTTTTCTCCAACACGTCAGATTTTTTTTTAATCGATTCTTGAAGTTTTTTAATCCACTGTACATGAAAAATACAAAAATAGCGCATTCTTGTGTTAAATCGATGAATTTAACTATATGAGGTGTATTATGTGTTCAGTAAACTTATGCAGGATATTACGAGGAATATTTTTGTAGACAATTTTAACCCTCTAAAACCCCCACATTTAGGTCAAAATGACCCACTTGTAAGGGTCTTAGAGGGTTAAAGTTTTCTACAAAAATATTTCTCGTAGTATCCTGCATAAGTTTACTGAACACATAATACACCTCAAATGTAAGATCATATAGTTAAATTCATCGATTTAACACAAGAATGCGCTATTTTTGTATTTTTCATGTACAGTGGATTAAAAAACTTCAAAAATCGATTAAAAAAAAATCTGACGTGCTGGACAAAAACGACGAGACACGGGTATTTTGTTTTAACGCTAACTTTAAGAATTTTTTGGATTTTCTCATGTGTTTTACAAAAATTTTCAAATTGTCGACAGTTTATTAAAAAAAAACCGAAAAAAATAGGCAAAAACGCATTTTAGTAATTTATCAATGAATTGTATACAACTTGTGCATTTTCCCATCGATTTTTTTAAATGGTATCTTATTTTCTTCACAAATATATAGTCTATGATACAAAAACAAAAAAAATCATAAAAAAGTTATTTCTTCTCGAATAAACCTGCAGTTGATTTTGATTTTTTGTTAATTTTTTCGAAAAAAAAAAATGTTTTTTTTAGAAATCAATTTATTTCGCCGAAACTAACAAACCAACCAAAAAGTGAAGTGAATATCATTTGTAGGTTATTTAATTACCTTTAATATGAGATATAATATGTTTTAATACAAACATTGGTTATTGAGATATTTGTATTTAAATGAAACTTTCTTTTTTTTTTGGTCCGAAAACCGAAAATGACCGATATCTCGAAAACGACACGAAATAAAAAAATAATGCGATTTTCGGAATCAGCAGCCCATTTTACATATAAAATGAATAATGGCATTCCCTGGGGAAAAAAGGTTTACTCATTTGTTGCATAGTGTTATCGAACAGTTTATTACAAAAAAACGAAAAAAATAGGGAAAAACGCATTTTGGTAACTTTTCAATGAATTGTATACAACTTTTGCATTTTTTCCATCGATTTTTTTAAGTGGTATCTTATTTTCTTCACAAATATATAGTCTATGACATGTGGGTCATTTTGACCTAAATGTGGGGGGGTCAAAATGACCCACTTGTAAGGGTCTTAGAGGGTTAAAGTTTTCTACAAAAATATTCCTCGTAGTATCCTGCATAAGTTTACTGAACACATAATACACCTCAAATGTAAGATCATTTAGTTAAATTCATCGATTTAACACAAGAATGCGCTATTTTTGTATTTTTCATGTACAGTGGATTAAAAAACTTCAAAAATCGATTAAAAAAAAATCTGACGTGCTGGACAAAAACGACGAGACACGGGTATTTTTTTTTAACGCTAACTTTAAGAATTTTTTGGATTTTCTCATGTGTTTTACAAAAATTTTCAAATTGTCGACAGTTTATTAAAAAAAAACCGAAAAAATAGGCAAAAACGCATTTTAGTAATTTATCAATGAATTGTATACAACTTGTGCATTTTCCCATCGATTTTTTTAAATGGTATCTTATTTTCTTCACAAATATATAGTCTATGATACAAAAACAAAAAAAGTCATAAAAAAGTTATTTCTTCTCGTATAAACCTGCAGTTGATTTTGATTTTTTGTTAATTTTTTCGAAAAAAAAAAATGTTTTTTTAGAAATCAATTTATTTCGCCGAAACTAACAAACCAACCAAAAAGTGAAGTGAATATCATTTGTAGGTTATCTAATTACCTTTAATATGAGATATAATACGTTTGAATACAAACATTGGTTCTTGAGATATTTGTATTTAAATGAAACTATCTTTTTTTTTTGGTCCGAAAACCGAAAATGACCGATATCTCGAAAACGACACGAAATTTTTTGGATTTTCTCATGTGTTTTACAAAAATTTTCAAATTGTCGACAGTTTATTAAAAAAAAACCGAAAAAATAGGCAAAAACGCATTTTAGTAATTTTTCAATGAATTGTATACAACTTTTGCATTTTTCCATCGATTTTTTTAAGTGGTATCTTATTTTCTTCACAAATATATAGTCTATGATACAAAAACAAAAAAAATCATAAAAAAGTTATTTCTTCTCGTAAAAACCTGTAGTTGATTTTGATTTTTTGTTAATTTTTTCGAAAAAAAAAATGTTTTTTTTAGAAATCAATTTATTTCGCCGAAAGTAACAAACCAACCAAAAAGTGATGTGAATATCATTTGTAGGTAATTTAATTTCCTTTAATATGAGATATAATACGTTTGAATACAAACATTGGTTCTTGAGATATTTGTATTTAAATGGAACTATCTTTTTTTTTCGGTCCGAAAACCGAAAATGACCGATATCTCGAAAACGACACAAAATAATAAAAAAATAATGCAATTTTCGGAATCAGCAGCCCACTTTACATATGAAATGGATAGTGGCATTCACTGGGAGATTTGGCTGTTGCATAGTGTAATCTAACATAAGGAAATGAAATACACACTTATATAATAAGAGATAGATTTTAGAACAGAACTAGGGAAACAAAATTTATATTATAAAGGACTAAAACATTTTAATGAGTTACCTAGTGAATTGAAAAATTGAAAATCTTTTCAAAAAATTACTTCATAACCATTGTAAAACCACTTCAATAAGATAGGATAGAGTGATATACATATGTGTTTTTTTTTTTTTGTTTGTAATATTTTTTTTTTTTCTTTTTCTTTGTAATAATTTTTGTGAGAAAACAACTGTATGCATGGTATAATTTATTTTGTTTATAAATATTAATATAAATTTAGGCCTTTAAAGGCTGTAATAAATTATAAATAAATAAAATAAAACGACCCAAAATAAGTCCAAAAATGCTTACAAAATTTTTCAATATTTGGTTTCGTTTTTGAGATATCGAGGCTTAAAGAATACGAGCATACAATTCATATGGTATACCGCATTACTGTTTCCCCAAATTTAAATTCGGCAACTGGTCGTTTTTCATTATGACCACCACCATTTAGGAATGCCCTAAGACTGCAATTATTAGGCAATTGCTAGGCATTCCGAAACTAGGCAACTTTTAGTTATCACTATGACCACCACATTGGGTTTTCATTAGTTAAACGAAATTCGGCAACTATTTGTTTATCACTATAACCACCGCATTAGGCATTCGTTAGGCAGACGATTTAATTTGGGAAAACTCACCTAACTAGGCAAGTATTAGGCATTCCTAATTTAGTCTAACCACATTGCTTCCCAATTAGGGCCTAATGGCATGCCTAAGCAAATTTTCTAGTCAGGCAGATAGATAAATAAAAGAAAATGACTGGAATATTTAAATTAAAAAATCAAATCTGCCAATTATTGATAACGCAGTGAATTTGTATTGAAATTTGGTTTACACGTAAATTCGAAATTTTAATAACAAAATTACATTTTAATAATATAATAAATTTAAAGTAATAAATGAGAATATAAAGTGCATTGCAAATGCTTTTTTTGTTTTATTAGAAAAAAAACTAAATCAATTTATAATAAATAAATAATTTTAAGTATTTCACTCATGAACTTTTCAAGGATCAAGACTTTGGTCGCGGCTATTTTAGAAAATGCCGAATATGCGTAAAAAAAACAACAACATGGTGCTGCAGAAGAGGCAGTGGTATACGCTGACTGCACTGTCTTAATAGACTTAAAAAAAGTACATTTATAACCCAAACGCGACAAAAAGACACATTAAGAAAAGTGACATTTTATAAGAAAATAAAGCAAAAGAACAAGAAGTAGTGGAATAAAAAGAAAACGAAAGTTACAAAACTACAAGCAACGCAAGCCCAAATGTGACGAAAACAAAAAGAAAATTCAAAAGTGACAGAAAGAAAAGAACAACTAGAAAACAAGCAATGACAAGAAAAGCCATAAAAGAACACCAAATTGGCACCAAAACAAACTAAAAAAAGTCAAACCCAAAATACGAAACAGTGTTGAGAATTGTAAATACATAATAATAATGTACAATAATGCTACAAAGCAAACAATTATCAAAACTAAATATTTACACGGCTTCAACGAACATCTACCCGGCTATAAACTCATCATCGTATGCACACGAAGAATGTCAACAAACTACCCAGCAGAGACCACCAATGACTATCTTATTTTAAGAAACAGTATTATTTATGTAATTATTATTACATTAAGTATATCTATTTGTTTTTAAGTCACTAGAAATTTAAATTTCATTCGCATTAATTTCATTATAATGAAGATTGTCTCACATAAATAATATTTTCATTAAAATTAAAAACTCCTAGTACGCGTACCCAACAATGCATAGTGTCATAATTATTAGAACTCTAGATTTTTAAGCAACTAAATTTAAAAACAACACTAGATATATTTTATTTTTAAGCAAATGAAAATTTAAATACAATGGCGCATAATCATAGTCAAAATAAAGCACACTTTAAGATCAGTAAAATATGTTTTTAAATAGAGTATGCTTTAAGTCAATCATAGTCGATTTAAAGCACACTCTATCGCTAAAAGTATACTTCAACTTTAAAATAGGAAAAAGCTGTTGCTAAAACAGTTAGCAATCTCCAAAAGCAGAAAAATGTCACTTTATGAAAATTTTCAGTGTTTTGAATTTATGATTTTGTGTAAAAAAATATCAAAACCTTAAATTTTTGAGAAACTGCAAGAGATTTCGAGTTTGTTGTATTTTATTTCATATTGGGTAAAGATTTGGAAAAACCACAGCGCATTGTTAAATTGATGCTTAATATAATATTAAAGGTGTTCCTGTCCCGATAATCATACAAGCCCTCTCTACCATGTGATTTTTTGGACGCAACCCTTTTCTGCACCGCTCGGGTTCTGCTTACATTTATTTTCTTTAGTAAATAATTGTATAGTTATATTATTAATTTGCTTACTTTTATTTCATCTATCATTGCCAAACAGCCATTCCATGCCTAGCGTAACAAGATCTGCCACACCCTTTCTGATTTCGCTGAAATTTGGTACATGGTTTCGTTTCATGTCTTTGGGAAATGGCAAAAAAAAAAAAAAAAATTTGCGATTTTTTTTTGTGGCTTGTGGAGGCGTGCAAAAAGTGGAAAAATCGGAAAAATCGGTAAAATGTGAGAAACTCTCCTCAAATTATTGTCAATAACTTGGCCAATACGCGTTCGATTTTCATGTTTAAACCTGTTTTGGAAAGGTATTAAATCAGGCTATAAGCACAAAATTTTTCGTAGTTTATAAAAAGTACTAAATTTACTACTATTTTAGCACTAAACTACAAAAAACGTGCCCAGGTACACATTTTTTACCTTCCAAAATATATACCTTGGAAAGAAAAAAAATAATCTTTCATACGAAAAAGAGGGAAAATTGGTATGTATCAAGGCTTAGAAGTTATAATTTTTTGAAAATTTGAAAAAAAGGTCTGACCACAAAATGGCAAACTGGAACATTTGTTAACCTATTTTCATGCTTGGACCATTTTTAGAAAGGTATTGAATCACGCTATGCGCGCAAAGTAAATTTTTAGTGTATGGTAAAAAGTACAAAATTTACTACTATAGCACCTTAGTATTTAATTTAAATTTAAAAAAAATTTTTTCTCAATTTATCGGAAATTAAGGTATTCCCAGGGTGAATATTACTTCATCCACAGATCAGTTTTTTGATGCGTGTGAAGCATTTTTGAAGAAGTTTACAAAAAAAAAATTTCTTTTAACGTCTAGTTTTTATTCAATATCAGCTTAGTCCTGGTCATTTGGAAAACAAATTTCTGAGCCACGTTGGATGTTGAATGTTTAAATACTCACATTTGAGGGGTATAGAAGCAAAGGAGACAATCTCCATTTTTTTTCTGAGCGTATCTTCTAGTGTTTGACCACAAAGCATCATCAAATGCAAGAAGATGGTACGATCAAAGAGGCACAGAATCAAAGACGACAGTCTCTTCTTTGATAATGGACATGTTTGATAGTGACATCTAGTTGCATATCAAATATTTGATGGTAGCTTGCGATCAAACACTTTCATAAAACAAATGGAGATTGTCGCCTTCGCTTCTATACCCCTCATTTATTCTTCAAAGGGGTTTCCTAATGGTACATAGCATATTAAAGGATTTTTTTTTTTTTTTTGAAACAGTTTTTTTGAAATAATTTTGAATTTGTGCGGTTGAGTCCGAAGTTAATGAACCGATAGTTCGTTCCTTGCGTTACCAATCGTGAATTGTAATAGAGTTTAACCGGCATGAAATTTTTTAGGTCCAGGATTATCTGTTTAAGGTACCTGTCGCTAAAGATTCTAACGCTTAACAATTTGTACAGTATCCAGTAGTACACAGAAAGAAAAAAATGTTTGATTTAAATTTTGAGTCAAAGTTTGATTTTTAACGATTTGCCGTATATTTTTTTATAATGAAATTTAACGTAATTAAAATTAAATGCAGAAAAATAATTATTACTTGTACATTTTTGATGTATCTTGCAATATATTTTTCTTTTGTTTTGTTTTATAAATTCGATTGAAAATGTTTTCCAATACGAAAGTATTGAATTAATTTCATGAAATGTGAATTTTGGTGATATTTTCACATAAAACTAGACAAAACAAGTGGAAAAAAGTATGAAAAATTTTTCGGTATCCCGCTTCGTTTTCGGGATATCGAAACTTAAAGAATACGAGATTAGAGAACCAAAATTGATTTCAAGAAAATTTAAGTATGCTTCCTCATAAAACAACTCAAAATAAGTTGAAAAAATTAAATAAAATTTTTTGATATCTAGATTCGTTTTAGAGATATAGAGACTTATGTAATACAAGAATACAAACCAATTTCAAAACAATAACATAAATAACAACAATACCACAACAACCAACAATAATACAACTTTTTAAAGTTCATTTTTAATATACAAAAATTTTTTTTTTTTTATTTTTTATTAGAGTTCTTAACTTTAAACAGTAGGAACAGTAGGCGTCGGCGACCGCCGACGGCCTCGCAAAAAAGTTCATCAATACGGGTAATTTCGACAGTATTACGAGTTACGAGGTTTCCATTGATGACCATTGTACTGCTTTACTTTTATTTTCAAACAAGTTGGATAGAAAATAATAATTCTGGTGCAATAAGAACCCATAATAATAATATTTACTCGTTTCGCATTTTCTTTTGTTTTTTTTTAATATTACTTATATGGCAAAAGAGGACTTTTCTTAACAGTTTTGTGTAAGTACATATATCTCGTGAAAGAGAAAACTTAGACGACTGGAGCTAATGAAATTTTTCATAAAAATGATCATAATAATTTTTTTCGTCATTAGTTTTTAGTTTTCAAAGTTTAGGATCATTTTCAAAGTTAAGAAAAAATATTTTATAATAAAAAGACCAGAAATTATCTCTGTAAATTTTTTATTTAATCTATTAAAACAACATCGGGCAGTCATAAAATTTCTGCAAGAAGGCAAACACACAAAACTGTTCAGAAAAGTACTCTTAGGGCCGTTTTCTTCACTCCATGCTAAGTCGAGAATGCATTCTCGCTTCGATTTAAAACAGATGCTAGCAAAATTTTGTTTTCTTCAATCCATGCTAACGGTGAGAATGTAAATTTTTGAATTCTCGCAAGATTCATTCTCGGTGAGTGTATTCTGAGTAAGCAAGCCAAAGTTGGGTTGCTAGCAGCCTTAGAATGCAGATTTCGAAAATTTTAATGCGAATTTCATTTCTTCACGTTATTCTCAAAGTGAAACACTTACATAGTTGCTGATTGCTTTACGATTTTACGCACTCGGTTCCATGGATTGCTGATTTCGCGGGAGTTTGTGTTGCGACCGTTAGCCGGATAACAAAACGAGTTTCTTTGGCACTTGCAATGAAATCTGTTGAAATGATACAAATGCTTTCCACACATGATGATTTACTTGTTGCTGCCAAAGAGTTCTTTGATATTGCAAAATTCCCCCGGACCATCGGCTCTATTGATTGCACGCATATTCGGATTCAATCGCAAGGCGGTCATGAGCCTGAAGTGTTTCGCAATCGAAAAAGCTGGTTTTCCATCAATGTGCAGACAGTGTCTTCAGCAAATTTGAAAATTATTAGTTTGGTATGTCGTTGGCCAGGATCCACTCATGACCAAACTATTTTTAATAGCATCGCTTCGAAAATGGAGATTTCGGTGATTTTATTTTGGCAGGCGATTGCGGCTATCGAAATACGACATATTTGGCGACACCTTTTCTCGAAAAAAGCGGTGAAGTGGAACGTCTCTATAACGAAATCCAAATTCGCACTCGGAATGTAGTCGAACGTTCGTATGGGGTATTGAAGCGTCGTTCCCTGTGCTGGCCTATGGCATACGACTTAAATTGGAAACGGTAAGTTCAACAACTATTGCCGATAATGGTTCCTGTACAACCTCAAATTTACCTAATTTGGGTAAATAGCAAATTTAACAACTATTGCCGATAATGGTTCTTGTACAACCTCAAGCTTACCTACTTTGTGTAAATAGCAAGTTCAACAACTATTGCCGATAATGGTTCTTGTAGAACTTATTTTTACCTACTTTGGGTAAATAGCAAGTTCAACAGCCGATAATGTTTCTTGTAGAACCTCAAGCTTAACTATTTGGGTAAATAGCAAATTTAACAACTATTGCTGGTAATGGTTCTTGTAGAACCTCAAATTTAACTACATATTTGGGTAAATAGCAAATTTAACAACTATTGCCGATAATGGTTCTTGTACAACCTCAAATTTAACTATTTGGGTAAATAGCAAATTTAACAACTATTGCCGAAAATGGCTCTTGTACAACCTCAAGTTTAACTACATATTTGGGTAAATAGCAAATTTAACAACTATTGCCGATAATGGTTCCTGTACAACCTCAAATTTACCTACTTTGTGTAAATAGCAAGTTAAACAACTATTGCCGATAATGGTTCCTATACAACCTCAAATTTACCTACTTTGTGTAAATAGCAAGTTAAACAACTATTGCCGATAATGGTTCTTGTAGAACTTATTTTTACCAACTTTGAGTAAATAGCAAGTTCAACAACTATTGCTGGTAATGGTTCTTGTAGAACCTCAAATTTAACTACATATTTGGGTAAATAGCAAATTTAACAACTATTGCCGATAATGGTTCCTGTACAACCTCAAATTTACCTACTTTGTGTAAATAGCAAATTCAACAACTATTGCCGATAATGGTTCTTGTAGAACTTATTTTTACCTACTTTGGATAAATAGCAAATTCAACAACTATTGCCGATAATGGTTCCTGTACAACCTCAAATTTAACTGTTTGGGTAAATAGCAAATTTAACAACTATTGCCGACAATGGCTCTTGTACAACCTCAAGTTTACCTGCTTTGTGTAAATAGCAAGTTCAACAACTATTGCCGATAATGGTTCTTGTAGAACTTATTTTTACCTACTTTGGGTAAATAGCAAGTTCAACAGCCGATAATGTTTCTTGTAGAACCTCAAATTTAACTATTTGGATAAATAGCAAGTTCAACAACTATTGCCGATAATGGTTCCTGCACAACCTCAAATTTACCTACTTTGTGTAAATAGCAAATTCAACAACTATTGCCGATAATGGTTCTTGTACAAACTCAAATTAACCTACTTTGGGTAATAGCGGCGTGTTCACTGTTGCCAAAAAGTGGTAAATTTACCTAAAACGGGTAATTTTCAGCTCCCGACGTAAAAAAGGTAATAAAAAACTAAAAGTGGTAGATTTTGCCCGCGAACTTAAATTTTATAGTTCAATACCTTAAACAGAAGCCCTGTAAACAATCAATGACAATGCAACACTGCAATAAATCGATAAGAGCGTTTACAAATCAACGATGGCCCTTCTCTAAAAATTTTCTATGAACTGTAACTTGTTGCGAAAAATTGCTCGTCATTTTAAAACAATTCTAAATAACTTCTTATTTGTACTGAAGTTCAGCAAAAGGTAAGCGCACTAATTTTTAAAGTCTCTTTTCAATAATTGTGATTTTATTGCAGGAAAATATGTCAAATATAAGCAAAAAATACTTTTTGGACAAATGGCTCGACGACAGCAACTACAAAGCAAGGATTGCCAAAGTTCCGAACGATAATATGAAAGCATTTTGTAAGGCTTGCAATGCAAAATTTAACTGTGGCAGTAGTAAAGTCGCAAAGCACAACTCAGGGAAAAAACACATTGCTAACTTACGAGCTATAAAAAACACACAGAAATTGGATGCACTCGCTGGTAACAACCAAGTAAACATGACATTACAAAATAAAGTTAAGGCTGCAGAGATTTTAGTATTCTCATTTTTTGCTGAAAATAATGTCGCAATCCATTTAGTTGATAAGTTAGTACCACTTTTAAAATAAATTAACAAAGACTCAAAAGTTTAAAGCAATATGTCTCTTAATCGAACTAAATGCACAAAAGTTATTGAAAACATAATAGGTGTATCTGAACATAAACGGATTGTGGAAGCACTAAAATCTAATTTATTTAGTATACTAGTCGATGAATATACTGATATAGCCAACATTAAACAGCTTTGCATTTTAGCAAGATATTATGATAAAAATAGTCTGAAAGTAAAGACTGAATTGCTACAACTCTTAGAATGCGATGGCACTGAAGGAACAGCAGACAATTCGTATAAATTATTTACTGATTACCTTAATAAGGAAGAAATACCAATAAGCAATATTATAGGCATCGCATGCGATAACGCTTCCGTAATGGTCGGTAAAAATAATTCATTTGTAAGCCGTTTAGTATAAGATTGTCCAAATTTAACTTTGATAAATTGTATTGGCCACACTTCTAATATAATAGCAAGCAAAGCATGCAAATGTCTTCCTGGCGATCTGGAAGAATTACTAAGAGCTATATCATCTTATTTTTCCAAAAGTGTAAAAAATTGTGCAGTTTTGAGAGAGTTTCAGGAAGCTTTTAATGTTGAAACCAACAAGATTCTAAAACTAGTAAACCTCGCTGGTTTTCATAGCATGCTTGTGTTCAGCGATTGCTTACCAATTGGCAAGTGCTTCAAAATTTTTTTGTTTTAGCAGCTTTTGAAGATAAACAAAAAAAGGCTGAATTTATACTTAATGAAATGAGCAATCCAAGTGTAAAGGCGTATTTTTTGTTCATGGAGTACGTCTTGAATTATTTTGATAAATTCAATACATTGTTCCAAAGTCGGTCAATTCTCATTCATCGATTATCAAGAGCTTCTTCGGAAATATTACTTGAAATTGCTCACAACTTTCTAAGTCCAACCTTCAATGGTCTCTCTTTTGCAGAGCAAAAAGATATAATAAAAAAAGATCACATCGAAAAATACATATTACAGGAAGCATATTTGGGACCTTTATGTGAACAAGAGATTAGTTGCTTGATTCTGATGCAAATATAATAAGGGACAATTGCCAAAAGTTCTACAAAAAGGCAATTATAAGGAATGCAGTTTTTGGATCCAGAAGTTATTTTTAACATTAATAATAGAAAAAATAGAAAAGAAATATCCATACTTCCGAATAAAGTTGAAGATATTGACATTGTTAAACTTTCTATTGAGTGGAGAGAAGCAGGTGTTTGCTGTGGAGGTACTCAAAAGCGGCCAAAAAAATAGCGGCCAACAAAAAGGGGCCAAAAAATAGCGGCCAAATAAAAAAGGGGCCAAACATAAAAGGGACCAAAAAAAAGGAAAAAAGAGGCCAAATGTGGAATCGTTGGATGTTATAGACTGATCCGCGGCCGAAGGCCGCCGCGAAGCCAGTGTTTAATTTTTGGGAGTTTTAAATCCTGAGCTGCGGCCGCAGGCCACCCACTTACCCCTACTCTTATGAAAATTTACTGTGGCTAACAAACTAGGTGTTGGATATATTATAGACTGACTCTTTTTTCCTTTGGCCGCTAATTTTTTGGCCCCTTTTTGTATTTGGCCCCTTTTTTTTGGTCGCTATTTTTTGGCCCCTTTTTTTTGGCCGCTATTTTTTGGCCGCTTTTGAGTGGAATCGTTTGCTGTTATGACCAGGAAGGAAAAAAAAATTTTTCGATGCCAATAGATGAAATGTGGTCTGAAATTCAAAGTCTTAAAAATTTTAACGACGAGATAAAGTTTCCAAACCTTTGCAATTTAGCTTTACACATTTTAATATTGCCGCATTCAAATGCTGAAGCTGAGCGTATATTTTCTTTAGTTACTGACGTCAAAAATAAAAAAAGAAATATAATGGGAAAAGATTTACTTAATGCTATATGTATTTCACGGTCGGCCGCCCAAGAAAGGAAATCTGATTTTGTAGTAAGCGTCGATCACCTATCCAAGCATTTTACAAAAAATTTGTACTAATTTGCTTTTAAAAATATGATTTTTTTTTGCATTTAAATCAAAAATCAATGCAGTAAATGCTATGTTCCTTTTTTATTGTTCCAAATGCCTGTAAATAATACAATAAATCAAATTACTTATATTAAATCAGAAAATCTTATGTTTTATTAATTATTTTTAAAAGAGGTAATTTTTTGCCGGTTAATTTTGAGTAAAATGAGGTATTTTTTAAATCATTTTACTGGTAACACTGGGCGTGTTGTGTTCTGCATAATGCTCAAAATACATGAACATTTTTCACGCATGCGTTTACGTGCGTGATTCTGCAGTTAAAATACATTCGCATCTATTCAGTTGACATTTGATGCCGATTTTTGACTATGGGCTGAAAAAAAAATTTATAAGAAGCGCACTATAAATAATAAAATGTTACTTTACCATGCACTTTCAGCTTCTGGGTGAATTCCTCCAGTTTTTGCTTTTTTTTAAAAGCGTTTTTAAAACATCAATCGCTTTTATTAAACGAAAACTTGTTCATTTTGAAAAATTCTATTGACTGTGAATTATGTTGCTTCCACTATGCCTTTGTATTTTTCAAAACAAATGATTGTCAAAGTGAAATTTCCCACATGTATTTTGGGCATAATATTGCTATAGACGAGCAGGATTTTTAACCAAGAGTGGAAATGACTGGCTTCGAGGAAATACTACAGCGGACAGCCGAAGTGAACTTTGAAGAAGCACTAGAGCAACCAGGGAGAAATGAGAGAAATGTGCGAATGAACTTTGTACGTCATTATTTCCCAGGAGTATTAGCTGGAATTTTGTAGACATAAAAATGCCTTTTTTGTTTTTATGTTATCAATATTTACTTTTTATTTTCACAAAATTTTTCCAGTTGCAGAATGTATAGCTAAAATAAATGAAATAACATTTGAATCGAAGAATATTCCAAGACGTTTTCTTCACTTGGTAACATGCAATCTAATCGTGCTTGCAAAATTTTTTTGCGTATGGAATGTAGTTCTTCATTTTGGGCAACTTTAATGCGATGTAGTTCGTCTTCGCGCGCCGTTCGGGTGCCATTCGGGCTAGATGTATTTCTCTTTCATGACTGCACCGTTGCTTTTCGATTTCGAGTCGAACTTTCTCAACCTCGCAGATTGTATCCATAGAAATTTTGCGTGGGCCTTGATCTACATTAGCAGCCGGCGCTTTTGGCGCCAATGCAGGTGGATTCATTTTTGCGGACGAAAACAAGTTTATAACATTGTCGACTTCGTTTGATTTTCGACGTTGGTCGCACTTTGACAAACGATATTGGTTGATGTGGTCGGCTGTGGTGAAACAATAACCGAGGTGCGAACACATTGTTAAGAGCAACCATCATTAGAAATATCGATTTCCGTTCGGTTGAGGTTCGAAATGCTTTCATCGTCATTCAAAATCGAGGAATTCTTCTAGTATTTGCGTCAATTCACATCCGTTCATTTCCATTGCATTGTCAGTTACGATGAAGTCTTCGTCATAACTTTGCGGTGGCATACCGTGCGCTGACAATGCAATCACCTCTTCGAGTTGTAGTATTATGTCGGATAGCGGTGGCGGAGACGAGCAAGATGGACCACCGCCAGTGATCTTTGCGTACTGTTTTTGTTGAGAGTTCAATTTAATTTTCGAATACTTGTTTCGAAGAGGATCCACCGTTCGGCACTGGTAAACGATCCTGATCGCTGCGGTTTATCGCCGGAGTCTTCTTTGCGCTTCCGTTTTTTTCCATTGTTTTTTCTCCATTAGCAATTAAAAACTTTTAAAATTATTTAAATTAATTTGAAGCTGCTGCTACTCGTTATTGAAAATTATTTTTTTAATTTTCATAAAAAACACAGAAAAATTCACAAATTTGTAAATTGTTTTTGAAAACAACCATAAACAGTAAATTTTATTTCAGAATGTCTTTCGTTAAGATAACAACGAATTTAGAATTGAGAAAAACCACATTGTGGTGCCTGCTCTGGGCATGCCTGCTAAAACATATGAGGAGTGGTCGAGCAAAAAGTAACATTTCCATGTTTCCTTTTTTTTTTTCAGAAATCAATAAAATGTGATTAAAAAAGGTAGCATATTTTTTTTTTAAATATGTTTATGCATAAATATACACTAAAAAAACTGCCTTACAATCGCGTTTTTACACATTTAAAAACTTTCAGATTAATGGAGATAACTGAGTTTGAAATTTGGAAATGTTACCTTTTGCCAGGAAATGTTAGAAATTTTACTTTTTGATAATCATTAAACTGAAACGATGCCTTGTGGGAGCAATAAAAGCAACTGAAAATGTTCGACGATGACTATGATTAGTCATTAGTATTAAATAGGTTAATGTAATTTTTCGTCAGAACTACAAAAAAATTGTAAGTGGAGTGGAAATGTTACTTTTTGTTCGGAAATCGACGAAAAACGCGGTTTTCTTGGGAACTGTTATTCTTTGAACCGCCAAATTCAACTGGAATGTGTAGTTCATAGATTTACATACGATTCTTCAAAAAAAAGCAAAAAGACAAAAACTGGAAATGTTATCTTTTGTTAAACTACTCCTCATATATTCTCAGCGAGCATGCAGTGAAGAAAACGAAATTTTTAGCATGCATTCTTATTCGCCGAGAATAGATGTTCGCCTTAAGCAAGCATGCCCTGAACTTGCCGTTTTAACAATTTTTAGCATGGAGTGAAGAGAACGGCCTTTAATCATACAAGTAACTGCCATACCTAAATTGGAGCGTCAGCGTTATTTTACTGTCAAAAATTTCTCATGTACATACAATTTGTATGGCGTATACCGAAATTGCTAACGCTCAACGCTCAGCTATTTGAATTTCCAATTTTGACAAAGCGTTATGGAGTGAAGTTAGCCGCAGAAAAGTAAAAAAAAAAACAACAATATGATTTTGACAGACAAATGACTTCAACGCAACGCTCTTTATTTCGGTATGGCGCTTGACGCTTTTGTGTAACGTTAAATAACGCAACGCCTGACGCTCCAATTTAGGTATGACAGTAATACTAATACACTCCATTAAAATTCGAGTGGCACAGTAAGGAGCTGTCCAGGAAGATGTCCTCTAATTCCACATTTTATGTGGGTACACTATAGAGTTTATCGGTTGTTTTCATTCCTTTTTTAATGGTTATAGTTTTAGTTTTTTTGGGTTGTTTATTTATTTATTTTCGGTAGTTTTGAAAAAAAAAAACGAACAAAACTAAAATAATATTGAAAGCTGCCTCGGAAGCCTCAGGTTTTTGCTGTTGTTTTACTCACGCTGGCAAAATATGCGGCAAAAAATTACACTTCTCTTGGTAAATAGCAATCCAATTGGAAAGTAGTTCAATTTGAAAGACAACCAGGAACCCTGCTATACGTGTACTCTAATGCAGAATCCTGTTCCTCCAATGCAGAATTTTATACGCTTTTAGGTGTTTCCTAAATGAATTAAGTGAGCTACTTGAAAATGCACTCACAATCAGTGATGTCGTTTGTACTCCTATAGGAGTATAGCGTACTCCTATACTCCCCTGAACCATTTTTGTACTCCTTTTCAGTACTTGGTACTTTATTGCAATTTTTCAATCAAAATTTTTGTGTAATGCAAACTAAAATTTTCAATGTTGCTTAGAGCTGGTTCACACGACAGACAATTTAGTGTGTCTATATGTATGTTCAGCCTAATAATTTTGAAGTTCACATACTGCACAAAGATTTTAATGTTGTCTGGCAGTGGGCATTAAATTTGTTTTTAATGTTTGAAAAATTCTCAGTAAGTCAATGGCGATAATTTGGAAAAGCGTTGAAAACAAGTGATTTGATTGAAACATGAACAAGTTAGTGAAAAAGTTTGAATATTTCTGCAATTAAATTTACGAATTCTATATATGGCACAAAATCACCAAGGTGAGAAATTTGCTTCGGAAGCAAATAAATTACTAAAGCCATAATTTTATTGAGCAAATAAATATTACAAAACATTATAATTATTTTGTTTTAGTGGTACATTGCATTATATATGCTTAAACTCAATTATATTCGATATTATTTGATAATGTATACACGAAAAATTATTCCGGGAACACGTCCCAAAGTGTGAAATCTAAAATCAAACTTAAAAAAATCATCTAAATCTACCAATATTAAGCAGATCAAGTAACCTATTAAGAGTAGTTTTTATCAGGGAATCATATTTTGGGGACGTTATTTAGAAAAAACATTGTTTTCGAATAGAAATATGCTAAAATATGTTGTCCGAGAGTTTGTGCATCAATTCAGGGAACGCAGATGTAACTGACCAAAAACTATTTAAAGTAAACGCATCCGCTATGAGCTACTGCTCAAGGTACATTAAGCTAGCAGAGCGAAAATGGCAGAACTGAAAAAAAAATATGGCAGAATTTTAGGCTAATTATAGGCTAATTTTGGGCCCAATTGCCGAATTTTAGGCTCATCATCTTTTTAAAAAAAAAGTTAGCTCTGCTAGCTGAAGTGTAAGCTAGCAGAGCTATTTCGAGAAATCACATACGGGACGTATATTGAACTAAAGTAAGTAGTCAATAATTATAGGCTAATTATAGGCTATTTAAATGCGCAATCGCCAAATAAAAAGCTTTCCATTTAAAAAAAAAAAGAGTCTGCTAGGTTAAGTTTAAGGTAGCAGAGCGATTTCGAAAAAAAAAACATTTTGTGCTAAAGAAAGTATTCAATAATTATAGGCTAATTATAGGCTTTTTAAATAACCAATCGCCAAATAAAAAGCTTTTCATTAAAAAAAAAAATTCTGCTAGGTTAAGCTTAAGCTGTCAGAGAGATTTCGAAAAAAAACATTTTGAACTAAAGAAAGTATTCAATAATTATAGGCTAATTTATAGGCTATTTAATTGCCCCATCGCCAAAAGAAAAGCTTTTTATTTAAAAAAAAAAAATGGACCAAATCAATTTTCTTGAAATTATGAACTTCGAATAAAAACAATTCCAGAGAAAAAAAAAAAATAACAACAACAACAAAACTACTACAACAACAACGGATTTACTAGTACTACAACAACAGTAATTTTACATAAAAGTAGGGTTAAGTGGGCGGCCGCTGCTCAGGATTTAAACCTGTCAGACATACAACACCGGCTTCGCGGCGGCCTTCTGCCGCGGATCAGTCTTATGCAAGCGCAGTAGCTACTTATTATTTAAAAAAAATAAAAATTTTTATTAAAAATTGCGCGCGCAATTTGACTAGCAAAACTATTTGTTGGATATATTATAGACTGATCCGCGGCCGAAGGCCGCCGCGAAGCCGGTTGTTGGATGTCTGACGGGTTTAAATCCTGAGCAGCAGCCGCAGGCCGCCCACTTACCCCTACTTTTATGTAAAATTACTGTTGTTGTAGTACTAGTAAATTTGTTGTTGTTGTAGTAGTTTTTGTTGTTGTAAAGTTGTTGTTGTTGTTTTTTTTTCGTCTGGAATTGTTTTATTCAAAGTTCCTTATTTCAAGAAAATTGATTTGGTCCATTTTTTTTTAAATGAAAAGCTTTTCTTTTGGGTTTGGGAATTTAAATAGCCTATAATTAGCCTATAATTATTGAATACTTTCTTTAGTTCAAAATGTTTTTTTTCGAAATCTCTCTGCTAGCTTAAGCTTAACCTAGCAGAATTTTTCTTTTTAAATGAAAAGCTTTTCTTTTGGAGATTGTTTATTTAAATAGCCTATAATTAGCCTATAATTATTGAATACTTTCTTTAGTACAAAATGTTTTTTTTTTTTCGAAATCGCTCTGCTAGCTTAAACTTAACCTAGCAGAATCTTTTTTTTTTTTTTAAATGGAAATCTTTTTATTTGGCGATTGCGCATTTAAATAGCCTATAATTAGCCTATAATTATTGACTACTTACTTTAGTTCAATATACGTCCCGTATGTGATTTCTCGAAACAGCTCTGCTAGCTTACACTTAAGCTAGCAGAGCTAACCTTTTTTTTTAAAAAAATGAAGAGCCTATTATTCGGCGTTTGGGCCCAAAATTAGCCTATAATTATGGCATTTTTTTTTCAGTTCTGCCATTTTCGCTCTGCTAGCTTAATGTACCTTACTACTCAGTGAAAAGCAGAAAGGTTATTTAACCCACTGCCAAAGTGCTTTTTGGCAAATAAGCTATTTTTCATTTTAAATTACTATTTTAATTCATAATTTATGTAGGAAGTGAGCCTGTCAGACAAACTGACAGTAGTGTAGGTGAACAACGTTTGACTAGAAGTGGACGAGATTACTAACGGAACAGAAACACTGACTTTAACGAAGACGGAGACAACAGAACGAAAATATTGAACGAAAAACGGACTAGACCAGATTTAAAAAAGAACGAGCAGTTGAGTTGCGCAAACGACGAAGTAGAGATAAGACGTGCCGCTAAGCAATGTAAATAAAATAGACAAGAACATTAAACTTTTGAATGTGTAAATTAAAAACTTTAAGATTATAATAATAAAATGTTAAATTAAATTAAAGTGGAGAGTGTTTTTAATTGATTGGATTAGAATATCCAACATTTATAGAGCGTACATCAATAGGGCATGATTCCGGGAACGCATATATAATATGATGAAACGTTGCCGAAATGACGAGTCGTTCCCTGAATGACGGTTTACAGTTTTTTAATAACTAATTATGTGCTTCTTTACTCAAATGTACCTCAAATAAAAATAATTTGCATAATAAAGCAAATCAATTAAATAATTTCATGTCCCTTTATCAAATATGTTATATTTCATGAATTCATCATTTCCCTTATAATTTTAGATATCTTCCTAAAAAATACCGTAGTAACATTAAAGAGCCTTAGTTCTATGCATGTACAATAAATTTTAACATTAAAGTCATTAATATAGTTGTATAGCCTAAAATTCATACCTAAAAACTGCATTTTTTTTTAAATATCATGCATTTTACTTCAGTAGGAGTTTGTTTGCAAATTTTTTTTTATTTTTTGATTTATTATTGATAATATTGATTCTTTGCCATAATATTAAGTAAAAAAAACACAATCAGGTATTTTTTGGACCTTTTATGAACTTTTCAAAAACGTTTCCAAAGTGACTATTTTCAGTTAAAGCTTCGATGAAAAGCAATATAACACAGAAAGCAATGAATTCTTTGCATGCTCCATTACAGGGTTGATTAAGCTACAATATAAGCTAATTGTTATGATATATTTTGTGAAAAAATCAATCTTAAAATTTCCCACCTTGGCGATTTTGAGCCATATTTATTACAGGTTTATAGTTAAAGCAAAAAAAAGTAGCTGCGAACTCCACTGATGCTAGCAAATCACCAGAAACGCGGAGGTTAACGATATCAGACGTGCTGAAGTATGCAGCAACAAAAGAGCACAAAAATTTCGAACTGCTAGGTTGGAAAGTTTTAGTTTGCTCGAATCAAGAATGGGTCCAAAGAATGAAGTCGTTTTGAAAATATTGCCAAGTTTCGATTCCAACCAACGTAAGGCAATTGACAAGACATGAAATTGCAATATTGTCAATTAGAAACTTCTACACAATAAACAACTTGCAATTGATACCGTCATTAAAAATCATTTTATTCTGAAAGACGGTTAAAAAACGAACATGTTAGCATAGTACTCCCCATTAGCCCAAAATACTCCCCAAAAATCTAAAAATGAGTACCGAGATTTTTTTTGAAACGACATCACTGCTCACAATCATGTGTAGATGGGTTTCAAGTAAAGGACTAAACATTAATGCTCAAAAAACGAAGCTAATCCTTTTTACAAGAAAATATAAAATACCCACGTTTAGGGATGTATGCTTAAATAATATAAGTTACCAGTTCTCAATCAAGCCAAATTTCTGGGAATAATTCTCGATAAGAAATTGACTTGGAAAACCAACATAGAAGAACGATTAAAGAAAGCTAATAATGCCTTCTATGCATAAAAAAAATGTTTGGCTGTACTTGGGGACTAAACCCAAGAGTGACATACTGGATCTACACCTCTATTGTAAGACCTATCTTGTTATATGGGGTGGTGATTTGCTGGAAAGCTCTTGATAATAAGGGAAACCTGAAAAACTTAGAAAAAGTACAACGCCAGCTTTGCATTGGAATTACAGGAGCGCTTAAAACAGCATCAGCCGATTCACTCAACATAATTCTAAACTTACTACCAATAGATCTTTTTGCCAAAAGTGTGGTGTATAGAAATGCCCTGAAAGAAGCGAACCATTTCAAACACCAAACTTTTGGATATAGCAATATAGATGATATTAAAAATATCACAACAGATTATCTATTTACCACCAACAACACGGTTCGATAGGAAGTTTTCAGTTAAATTTCCATCCAGGGACTAATGGACATCGCATCACCTAGACCTACCAAATAAAATAAATATATACACAGATGGTTCGAAGCAAGATCAGGGGGTTGGCGCTGGATTTTTTGTACTGAACTCCAATACTTGCGAATCCTTCAAGCTACCTACTGACTGCAGCATTTTTCAGGCAGAGGTAGTTGCGATTCAAAAAGCCGCAGATTTTTTAGTAGGAAATATTTCTTATAAAAAAATAAACATTTACGTTGGTAGTCAAACAGCTCTTAAAGCACTTAAAAGCAACACTATTAATTCTAAAACAGTATCAAACTGTTACGAATCTTTGCAAAGCCTGAGCAATAATAACTCAGTACGATTACTGTGGGTTCCTGGTTACAGCAATATTGTGGGAAAGGAAGGGCTGACGAGCTTGCTAAACAAGTTGTGCAGTTACTCAATGCTCCCTTGATTGTAGAAGTACCACTTAAGTTTTACTATACACAAAAGACTAATCAACTAGAACTTTTAGCGGAAAATAGATGGCTAAACAACACAAAAAACAAAACGGCTAAAAATGTCCGGCCCTCTTACAATAATAACAAAACTACATATGTACTCTCTCTTAGCAAAATTAATTGCAGACTGCTGATTGGTGTTACAACTGGACACTGCCTAATTGGACACCATGCATACAGGATGGGATTAATATCAAACAACTAGTGCAGAAACTGTTCCGAACCCGATGAGGAAGAAACGGTAGAGCACGCCTTGTGCTATTGCCCGGCGCTAACCAGACGCAGAATGGCAACTCTTGGGCAGGCTATGTTCGGCTCCATAAATGAGATAGCTGGAACAGCGTTATCGAAACTGGAACCTTCGATATAGATGTAAATCATGAAGCCAGAACACTACTATTCTCCTAACTGAAGGAGTTTGTGGTAACGCTATGGACCTAGTTGGTCTATGTGAGGTTTTTGCTTACGCAATTACTGCCACCCTAATCTAACCTAACCTAGGTGTTTCAATCGCATGGTTGCTGTACTTCGTTTTTATTTTAAAAAATTATAATTTCTATTCATTCTTGGATCTAGTAATCTCTGCCTCGTTTTCGTCTTCAATTGTCTGTGTGTAATGTTCTTTGTCCGCTATTAGGCTTATGGGTGATATATTGTTATAAATGGGTAAGGCAAGCTTTTTACCTAGAGAAAGAAGCCGCTTGCCACTTTGTTGTTGATTAATTGTATCTGAATTTGTTTTAATTTAAAGTGAATCTGATCCAGATCAGTCCGTTGCCATTGGAATACAGCTATTGTGTCGCTAATCGTGTCTCTTTTTCAAAGATTCAAGATACATGTTGCTTAATGTTTTTTCTTTGTTGTTTTTATGTCGATGTTCGTTTGGGCTACTTAGCAATTTTGTGTTTATATTACAAAGAGTTTTTTCTGAGTTTCATAGTATAAAATCACTTTCGAAGGAGGCAAGGGTCACACTTGCATAACTTCAATCGTGCTACTCCATCATATTGATGAATTATAGGGCCCAAATCATTGATTGCACCGCGGATCGATGCCCATTATGTAGTGATAGTCCCTACGACAGTCCTCACTTGTTCAACTGTCCTTCTCGTCCACCAACCTCACTACGACTGACCTTTAGTCCCGCCCATTATAGGCAGCATGCTTTATCCCCCAAACTAGTAGATAAAAGAAATAAGTGTTTTTTTACCCTACACCCAGGGTGTATTCACTTTGTGCTTCCGTTTGTAGGAGGAGAAGGAGGCGTGGCAGATATAGAAGTGTATATATTCTTGATCAGCGTCGCCTCCTGAGTCGAGATAGCCATGTCCGTCTGTCTGGCGGGTGTACGTGGAAATACATATTTTGGGAAAACTGAGCAGGATAATTCAACGAAATTTTGTACACTGCCTCCGTCGTTAAAATTAGCTCATGGGATTGAAAATGAGCGAAATCTGTCGACAAACACGCCTACCGCCCATACAAAAAATATATTCAAAATGCAACTTTAGGAGTATTTTTCATGACAATGCAACCAAAATACACACAGATACTGCGAATTGTAAGCGAAAGCTCTGAGAAAAAACTGGGCGAATTCGGACAAGAGGGCGTGGCACCTCCCATATAAGCAAAAACTTTAAAACGCTATACTGAAAGCGTTTTTTGAGATAATCGAACTAAATTTAACTCAGACCCTAAGGACTACAAATGTAAGCTCTGAGCAAAAACTGGGTGAACTCGGACAAGAGGGAGTGGCATCTCCCATATAAGAACGTTTTCAAAATACTGCAGTGTAGAGTTTTAAATGCATGACCAGGCCAAAAGTTACACCCTTACTAGTTCGGTACTGTAATAGGTTTAACACTAAGGAAGGCTAATTTAAAGTTGATAGTTTTTAGGGGGGGTGCCACTCCCGTAAATAGAAAACAAGGTTTCACGGCAAAACTGCTGCATTAATTTTGCTAACTAAAAATGCAAGCTCTGAACAAAAACTGGGTGAACTCGGACAAGAAGGAGTGGCACCTCCCATATAAGCAATGTTTTCAAAATATTACAGTGTAAAGTATTTAATGCATGACCAGGCCAAAAGTTACACCCTTACTAGTTCGGCACTGTAATAAGCTTAACACTAAGGAAGGCTAATTTAAAGTTGATAGTGTTTAGAGGGGGGTGCCACACCCGTAAATGAAATACACGATTTCACGGCAAAACTGCTGCATTAATTTTAATGTCTCTTGGAACAACGGTACGCTTAACGCTAAGGATAGAAATTAAAGTAAAAGCTTCTAAAAAAAAAATGCATTTATTGTTAGTAATTACACAATTTCGAACTTTTTGTAAAACACATGAGAAAATCCCAAAAATTCTTAAAGTAGACGTTAAAAAAAAATACCCGTGTCTCGTAGTTTTTCTCATGATTCAATAACAATGGTTATGGCAAGTTGTCGAAAGAAAAAAAAAATGGAACCCTGATCTTGCCTTCCTATATGTCAAAAGACTAGAAAATTTTGACATTTTCGTAGTTTAAGAAGAAGCAGCATTTGCTATCGCTGCAACCAGGGTAATTCAACCATGGTTTTTCTCCAACACGTCACATTTTTTTTTAATCGATTTTTGAAGTTTTTTTATCCACTGCACATGATAAAAACAAAAATTCCCCATTCTTGCGTTAAATCGATGAATTTAACTATATGGTCCTTAGATCTGAAGTGTATTATGTGTTCAGCAAACTTATGTAGGATATTGTGGGGTACATTTTTGTATAAAATTTTAACCCTATTTAACCCCCACATGTGGGTCATTTTGCCCTTTTCTTAAAAAGGTACAAAAATGACACCTAAAACAGGGGAATATTGAGTCAGTACGCACTACAGAAATATTTGGTATAAAATTTCACTACTAGCTTTTAAACACGTAACGGTCGAAATTTAAGCCCGAAACCAAAAAAATCGTAAAAATCAATTAGGACTTTTCACATTGCATATTATTACATCCCTGACGCGCTTACCTTAGGTTTTAAGAAATTTTCGTCTAAGTGAAATTTTTTTTAGGATATTTTTGCAAAATTCTTTAACCCATTGTGGCTCAGTTTTAGAAAAAGGGTTCAAACAGACCCATAAAAACAGGATACAATAGGTTAATGTGTTCTAGAAAAATGATCCTTGTGTGATTTCGTTATGATCTTGTGAGAACGAGCTTTGTCCAAAATGTAGGTTTACTGTTTTACAGTGGGGTGAAATTTGGAAAATATTGATTGTTAGAAGTGCTTACTGGTTTTAACGATTTTTTTGCTTTCGGGATAAAATTTTGCTGTTTTAGTGTTGAGCAACTGGTAGTGAAATTGTATAGCAAATATTTCTGTAGTACATACTGACTCAATATTCCCCTGTTTTAGGTGTCATTTTTGAACTTTTTTAAGAAAAGTGCGAAAATGGCCCACATGTGGGGGTTGTACAGGGTTAAAATTTTATACAAAAATATTCCCCGCAATATCCTGCATAAGTTTGCTGAACACATATACACCTCAGATCTAAAGATCATATAATTGAATTCATCGATTTAACGCAAGAATGCGGTATATTTGTTTTTTTTTTTTCATGTACAGTGGATAAAAAACTTCGAAAATCGAAAAAAAAAAATGTGACGTGCTGGAAAAAACCACAAGACACGGGTATTTATTTTTAACGTCTACTTTAAGAATTTTTGGATATTCTCATGCGTTTTTTTTTTCGAGCAGTGTTATAGTTTCATTGGCTATTTTAAGTCAAATTGAAGTGGTTCTTGAAGTGGATCTTGGCCGCAAGACGAACAATAGTATAATAAAATTATAATTCTTCTATGTGTGTTAAACCAAATATTATATTTTAATGATAACACAGTGCGACAAAATGGAAAAAATGTTTGCCCCTGGGGTCTCATAAAGTTTTTCTGATAGGTTATGAAAAATAAAAATACACGTATTTCACCGAATATGTGTATCAGGGTTTTTTTCCATTTTATGGCTCAAAGCTTAAAATTCGCGATTTATGTGAAATTTTGAGATTTTATGAAAAACCCATCTTATTGGGTGGTATTAATAAAAAATAGCAATTGCTTCAAAAAAAGTCTCGTAGCAAAGTAAATGCAAATAGCATTTGCTTAGAATTGGTATGAATAAAATTATGCTTGCTATAGCAAGTTCGAAATTTCGAAAATAGCAATTGCTTAAAATTTAAAACGTCAAATTTGAAATTTCAAAACAATGAAAATAAAATAAATAAATTAAAAAAGAAAATTGGATACAACCTAATGTTTTGGATACAACATGGCGATATGATCATTTATGTTCAGCCAACCTAAATCAACAATAAAAAAAAAAAATAAAAAAAAAAATTCCAAAAACTAATATTTGAGACACTGCTCGTAGAAATCGTAGATACATGCAATTTTAAAATTCTTCACGATATGGCATGGCTAAAAAACCTGACTTCTAACAAGATTACGTAGTGGCACAAATAGGCACAACACCACTTTAGAAGTTAAAGGTGTCAGTTGGCTGGAAAAAAACATTGGCTACAGTCGTTTGAGACTCAGAAGTGATCCTGCTGATCGAAAACAAAGATGAAGGTGTCTCTATTACCGGAGAAAACACGGTTCAATCTCAGTGCGGTTCACGGAAGCCGTTAGAGAAAAAAGATGAAGAAAATTGGCCAAAGGTGTTCTCATTCTACACAAGAACGTGTCTGTTCACAAAAGCCGTATTGCGATGGCTGCAGTCCTGACCTGACTCCCAACAATTATTACCTATTCCCAATCTCGAAAAAAAAAACTTCATGGGAATTTTCATTAGTGAAGAATGAAGTTAAGAGAAAGCAGAATATATTGAACAGAAAACATAAATTTGTATTGTATTTTTATTTCTGCTTCTTACCCCCCATTCCGCGGTCTTAAAAATTTCCTCTCGCAGTTGCGAAGTACGACTGTTTTTTTGGAAAAACTTGAGTAAAAAAAATACTTGAATATGTGATGTGTTCCAAGGTACAGCTTAAATTTGAGCAGTTCCAACCTATACATTTGGAGGAAATTTTGTTAGCTTAGGTTTATTTTAGCATCATCCCCTATAGTTTTTTAAGCCTTCTTTATATTACTACTGCTTTTTTTATTACAACCAAAAAGTGTCTCGCGAATATGGTTTTGGAGATTTGGACATGGGATGGACTAGAAAAACATTGTGGCCATATGGATGATTAGAAGTTTTTAATCTAAGGCACGGTTTTTGAGACATGACGATTTTTCGAAAGTTTGGTTTTTGTTTTTGAAAAAACCGTTAATCTAAAATTCGCTAAAAATATACCACCGCCATCGTCACACGTGAAGTAAAAACTAGTAGGGGTGTAAAATTTGGCCTGGCCAAACATTTAATACCCTACACTGCAGTATTTTTAAAATTTTGCTCATATGGGGGGTGCTACGCTCTCTTGTCCAAGTTCACCCAGTTTTTGTCCAGAGCTTGGATTTATAGTTTTTAGTGTCTGAGTGAAAAACGTTTTCCGTATAGAGTTTTGAAGCTTTTGCTTGTTTAGGTGGTGCCACGCCCTCTTGTCCGAGTTCGTCTAGTTTTAGCTTAGGGCGTGCATTTATAGTCTTTAGTATTTGAGTGAAGTTTGGATGGATTATCTCAAAAAACTGTTTCAGTACAGCATTTTGAAACTTTTGCTTATATGGGAGGTGCCACGCTCCCTTGTCAGATTTCACGCAATTTTTGTTGAGAGCTTTCATTTATGATTCTTAGTGTCTAAATCGCCCTCTTGTCTGAATTCGTTCAGTTTTTTCTCAAAGCTTGCGCTTGCAATTCTTAGTATTTATGCGTATTTGGCTGTATTGTCGTGAAAAATACTCCTAAAATTGCATTTTGAATATATTTTTGTATGGGCGGTAAGCGTGTCCATTGACCGATTTCATTTCAATCCCCCGAGCTATCTTTGACAACGAAGGCAGTGTACCAAATTTCATTGAATTATCTCGCTCAATTTTCCCAAAAAGTGTATTTCAACACACAGCCAGCCAGCCAGCCAGCCAGCCACCCAGCCAGACAGACGGACATGGCTATATCGACTCAAGAGGTGACGCTGATCAAGAATATTTATACTTTTCTATATCTGCCACGCCTCCTTCTCTGCGTTACAAACGGAAGGACAAAGTGGGTGTAGAGTATAAAAAATACACCGAAAGTGCCCAAACCCTCTTTTCCTCTCCCGGACAAATTTGCAAATTTTTGACATCAGTGATTTTGTTGTCGAATCGTAATTTGGCGACTTAAGCAGATTTTTCCCTTAAGAAAACTACGGAAACTAACAGAAAACAAGATTTTTTGTATGATTTATGTGAAAAAAGTACGTAGCAAACTCTCATAGTCAGCCAAAGAGCAGACTCAGTACATTGAAGCAAAAGCTACGATTTACGTGTTTTTATTCATATCAATTTAAGCAAAAGCTAATTTCGAACATAGCAAATGCTACAGTTAATTTTTTCACATACGAATTGAAGTAAATGCTAAAAATTTAAGCAATTGCTTTGGATTTTAGCAAAGTAAAGTTTTATTAATACGACCCATTATGAAATGTTGCTCGTGTCCTTACACTGAGAAAATTTTGTAGGTAAAGTAACAGTCAAAATTTACAGTCAATTTTGAATTTTACTGTTGTAGTCAATTTTTACTGTAAAAATAGTAATTTTTCTATGAAAATACATTTTTGACTGTAATTCGACAGATATTTTTATTTTTACTGTAAAAGTAAGTAAAATACATTTTGCAGTTAAATTTTACAGTCATTTCTAGAGATATAAAATGACGGAAATTTACAGTTTTTAACAGTCAAAAAAACTATTATTTTCAGGTAAAAATCAGTCACATATCTAATACGTCGCCAATCTATAATCCCCTTCAACCTATAATCTACAGAAATTTAAAAATAACGCGCATCGTCACCCCTCACTTTTTCCTCCCCAACCAAATCTCTAACTATCCTCCTCACCTTTTTCCTTCTCTCCTTCACTGGGTTAATAACCTTAAAGGACTAAGTCCTAAGTGTTGAAGAACATTTAAAAAAAAAAAAAAATAAAAAATTTGAGAATTATTACGCGACTTTAAAATTGAATGGTTCTGACATTAGTGCGCTTCCAAGCATTTTATCTTCACTGGTACAAGGTGTTGGCGTTACACTTACTGATGTTGTCTTCCGTTTGGCTTTCTTCGAACGCGAATATCTGTTCTATACGCAGGATCAATTGAATTCGGAAATAACAGCACATTATGTGCGACAGGCACTCGAGCAGTTGAATGCAAATTTGACAAAACCAAGGAAAAGAATTAACCAACTTTTAATGGCAATAACAACAGGTATTGAATTGAAAATACTGTACCATATTGTACCAGAGGAATATGACGATTATGGGTGGATGGAATGGTTGGAAAATTTGGAAAATCGCTCTTTGTTTGATACTGCAATTATAGACTATGAAATCTTTTTAGTTGGAGGTAGTAAACTTGACGTGCCTGTTATTTGTCTAAATCTCTCAGCAGTGACTCTGTTTACGCGGAAACGTAAATCCCCATGATTTTGCTACTTTAAAAATATTCCTTAAAGTTGACTCATAGAGACGGCAACACTACCCACTAGTGCGGCGAATTCGTACTCGCTGGTTGGAATCGAATTGAATATGACACTTGAAACATCGCCGTCTCATTCTCTCAAGTGGAATACCCTATGCAAAAAGTCATCCTGTGCATGACTTTGAAAATTGGGTTTTTTTACGTCACTTGATTTGTAACTATTAGCAGCAACAGACTGCCAAAAATTTAGAGTGTGGTTTTTTTTGTAAACGAAAAGTGTTCTTAACAATATGTTAAACTAACATAAACCTAATAGAATCAATTTCTTAAAAATACCTTAAAAATAAAAATACGAAATAACTCAAGACTAGTGTTTTTTTTCTTCTTTCGGGAGGAAAAAAAAGTCGTGTTCAAGAGAAAAACCCGAGATTTTTCTTGCACCACGTCCACGGGTTTGTACCGCATTTTTGGTCTCAAGGATACTGGGCCATCCAGCAACGGCAAGAGCTTATTTGGACTCCTTGGAACGTAACACAGAAATTTCATCGCCATCGTCGCCGGTGCAGCACTTGAGGCGCTTCGTCACCGTCATCAACGAACAACAGAGCTGTCGTTAAAGGTATTCATTTTTGCGAATACCGAAAAAGGTAATATTTTGGTCCCCGACCAAACAGACTTTAAGGGATGTTAAGCCCATGTCCAAACAACGTCAAAATGTTTCCGTAGCTGCATTTAAAGGATTTTTATATGCGATGGGTGGTGACAATGGAGAAAGGTATGATACAAAAACAAACACATGGAGCGAAGTAGCACCAATGATAGTCGACGAAGTTGTAGTGCTGTGAATTACAGTTATTTGATAAAAAACAGTTTTTGTCATTTGACTGTAATTTTTGACTGTCAGTTGCAATAAATTGTAAAAGACAGTTAAAATGACTGCAAAAGTAATGGGAGTTGTATTAACTTACACTTTTAATCCTATTCATCTAACCAAAAGTACATAAAAGTCACCAATTTATGAATAACGCTTTATTGCTGATAATTATATAAACTTAGCTCACTGAACAATTCAATCTATTAAACTCGCCATTTTCTCTGTGTTGCCGATACCATTTTACTCAAATGGTGTTGCCGTTCTCCACATCCCTCCCGTATTTTTGAGTTTCAGTTTTAACTTAGAACCGGTTTCTGGAACTGCTAGCCCTTGATCGACCTGTACTGGATTATTAAAAGAAACTTCATCTGGATAATGCGAAGAGTTGGAATTCTGGATATTTCTTTCCTCTGTCACGTTGGTAGCGGCTGTTACTGGAGCATTTAAAGGAATCTCACCTGGATGATGCAACGTATCTGGAATCTGGTCAATTCTTTCCTCTGCCACGTTGGTAGGTACTTTCTTGACATGACTAACGTTCCTTCTAAAGGTTTTGCCTCCTCCAGAAATCTCCACTTCATTTCCAATTATATTCTTGACTTTATATACTGTTGAGTTAAACGTTGGTGTAAGTTTATGTGGGAAAACCACATTCCGCAACAAAACTTTGTCTCCCACTTCGATATTCGATTCTTTAGCTCTTCTTTTCTTGTCCCCTTTCTCTTTTCCTTTTTGCTTGTTCATTATATCTAAATCTCTGGCAGCTGAATCCATCATGTCTTCTGTTATATCTTGGATTCCTGGGATCTTGTCACGGATTACCCGGTTAAACATCAACTCAGTTGGAGGGGTTCCTGTGGTACCGTGAGGTGTTACATTGTACATCAAAATAAATTTTTGGATTTCGTCTTTATAATTTCTTTTATTGGCATGAGCGATTTTAAGACGTTTTACTAATGACCTATTCATGTTTTCAACTTCGCCGTTCGCCTGTGGCCAATAAGGTGGTGTCGTTATCAAAATGATGTTATTTTCTTTGCAGAAGTTTTTAAATTCTGCACTTACATATTGCCTGCCATTATCTGCCCTGAGGGACTTAGGTATCCCCAACCTGCTAAAAATTTCTCGCAATATGTTAATAATTGCTTCAGAGGTGATTTTCCTTAAAAATTTTATTTCTTGGTAACGTGAATAATAGTCAATCAAAACAAATATATACTCATTATTTGGCAACGGGCCTAGTAGGTCTGAAGCGACACATTGCCACGGTCCATCAGGAAAAACGTGTCTCTTCATTGGAGCTGGATTGTTCGGTTTCGAAACTAATAAACAATCCCAACAATTTTTAACAAAAGTCTCAACTTCTCGGTCAATAAAAGGCCACCATACTTTAGCTCTTATCCTCCGTTTCATTGCGGATTCCCCCGGGTGACCCTCATGAGCCAATTCCAATAAATTCTTTCTTAAAGATTTTGGTATAACGATACGAGTTCCCCTCAATAAAATGTTACCAACTACAAGCAATTCGTAACGAAATGGATAATAGACATTTGGCGTGTCTGATGGCCAAGAGTCGTTTTTAATATAGCCAATTGAATCCACTATCTCTTTGTCTAGCAAACTACTTTTGGCAATTTCGCAGATACTAATGGATGATGGTGCAGCACTTGCAACTATGAGAAAAATGTTTTGTTCTACGTTATCGTCGAATGGTTGTGCATCATTAATTTGGCATAGTCTTGAAATAGAATCAGCAATATTTTCCTTACCGGCATGATAGATAACTTTGAACTTAAAGGATTGTAACGTCAGTAACCACCTTTCGATTCTGGCGGGTGGTTTTGAAGTTGGTTTAAAAATTGCTTCCAAAGGCTTATGATCAGTAACCAGTTCAAATTCTAGACCGATTACATAATAATAAAATCTTTCGACAGCCCAAACGAGTGCTAAACTTTCCTTCTCTGTTTGGGAGTACCTTTTTTCTACATCTGACAGACTTTTACTGGCGAAAGATATTATTTGCGGATCATTATTACGGTCAAATTGGATAAGCACTGCCCCTAAAGCAACTGGGCTTGCATCTGCTATTATCCGAGTTCGGTTTTGAATGTTGAAATAACTCAAGCTTGGTATCTCAGATAATAGTGACTTAAGTTTTTCGAAAGATTTTTGCTGATTTTGACCCCATATAAATTTGCAGTTTAACTTTAACAAACATCTTAATGGATCCGTTATATCTGCTAGGTCTGGAATAAATTTACCCACATAAGTAACAAGGCCTAGGAAACTCCTAACTTCCTCTTTATTCTGTGGAGCACGGAATTCTTTAATGGTTTTTATTTTATCTGGATCCGGAGAAATTCCTTCAGCAGATAGCAAATGTCCCAAAAATCTAAGTTTTTTGACTCGCCACATACATTTCTTATCATTCAGTAAAACATTGTTGTCCTTAAAAATTTCCAGCACCTGTTTCAGAGCATCATCGTGTTCCTGTTCCGTTCTACCAAAAACGATGATATCGTCGATATAGTTTAAGGTGTTGTTACATGAAGCTAGTAATTCCTCCATAATCCGTTGAAAGATTTCAGGTGCCGAATTAATCCCAAACATCAATCTTTTATACCGAAAAAGTCCCTTATGAGTGATAAATGTGGTTATATCACGACTTGTCTCATGAAGTTCTATTTGATGATATGCCCATTTCAAATCTAACCTGGAAAAGTACGTAGCACCTTTTAATTTAGTCATAAAACTATCAAAAGTTGGAAGTGGATAATTTTCACGTAGCACCGCTTTGTTAGCCTGCCGCATATCCACGCACAGCCTCATTTCCCCATCATCTTTTAAAACGACAACAATTGGAGAGATCCATGAGCTTGGACCCGAAACTGGTTCAATAATGTCCATAGCAAATGCTTCCTTTAATTTGTTCTCAACTTTATTTTCGAGTGCGACGGGTATACGCCGTAAGGGTTGTTGAACAGGCCTCACGCTTAAATCTACCGCTAATTTGATTTTAATATTTGAGATTTTAGGGAAAATCGTTTCCGCCTCTATCCGATTCACATTAAGTCCCAATTTCAAAACATTGAGTTGAAGCGCAGTGTCACGTCCCAAAAGCGATTGATTTCCGTTCTCAACCACATAAAATGTGGAAATAACTTCGGAATCTCCTATTGTGATCGGAGCTTCAAAAACGTATATTACCTTTAGTGGTTGATTTGCCGCATACGCTTTAAATTGATTTTCAGAATGCGTACGGATATTCCACAATACTGCTTTACAGTTTCGAAGCATTTCCCAATCGTCTTGGCTTAGTAGATTGAACCGCGTTCCTGAGTCAATGATCATAGATACTTTATATCCCCCTATACAGCACTTAATCACTTCGTCCATAGTCATTGTGTCATTAATTTTAAAACAGTCCAAATCACGCGTTTCATTTTCTGAACCTTCTTTCCTTCCTTCAATGCACCGAACACTGGACATATGCACGCGCCGCTTTTTTGCATTATTATACTTGTAGGAATCTGGTTTACGTTTATAATTTTTGGTTTTGCATTTGCGAGCAAAGTGTCCAATGATACCACATTTACTGCACTCAGCCTTGCGTGCTGGACATTTTACGTCATCACTTGAGTGTCCCATATTGCCACATCTTCCACATTCTTCCCCATTATTTTTCGAACGTTGGGAACTTGTAAAGATTCGTTGGACTGTGACATTTTCTGGTTTAAGAAACATGCTTTGCGACTGTTTATTAATTTGTTCATGTATTTGACAAACTTCGATTATTTCGTCCAAGCTTTGTTCTTTCTCTAGTAGTTTTTTCTTCAATTCAACCGACGCCCATGCATCAATAATTTTGTCTTTTAAGCTTATTTCTACAATCTCAGCATGTGTTGAACCAAAAGTGCATTTCGACACTTGATGTCTTAGTCTTAGTAAAAATTTATTGAAGTCTTCACCCTCAAGAGGAACTAAGTTCCTAAATAAATGTCTCTCGAAAGTCGAGTTGCGCTTTGGGGAAAAATAGGAATTTAATTTTTCCACCAGCACCTTAAAAACGTCGTTCTTTTTCTCTTCAGAGTATTCTTCAAGAGCACCGGGTATATTGTAGATTACTTCTTGTAATTGTGGTCCTCCCAAGTGGAGCAATTTGTTTTTCTTTTTGACTACATCTTGTATATCTTCTGATAAAAGATATAAAGAGAATGATCTATACCATTTTTCCCACTCGCTTCGCAATATTGACTTATCAATATTGTCGCAAAGGAATGGACGAATTTCGCTCATTATAATTTAATATGTACTTGGAAATGTTTTAGCTTTAACCTAAAATGCAAAAAAAAAAAAACACAACTTTTATTTCATTAACTTTACAACTAGACACAATTAAATGCGCCTCACCATATATATTACGATTTCCTAATAATGACTTTCGTCAGGCACAATTTAATGTGCTGCCACTCTCCAGCTACAATTTAATGTACTGCAACTTTTCAGGCACAATTTAATGCGCTCCAATTCAATGGAATATATGTATATATGTGTATCACAATTTAATGTGCTGCAATTGTAAACAAAAATAAACTTTAGGAAACAATTACATGTATAAACGTCTCAAATCATATTTTTTTCCACAAAAGAATAAGAAATTTGACGTTTGTCTTACTCGATATAAATACATATATACATACTGATATAAACACAATCTAATGTGCTTCAATTTGACTTCTTGTTTTGTTTCAATTTCTTCACCTTCAAAGCTTTTATGCTCAATTTAATGTGCTTCAGTTTGACGTCCAATTGCTTTTCAATTTTGTTTTTCAATTAGTGCAAACACAATTTAATGTGCTTCAGTTTGACGTCTAATTGTTTTTCAATTTTGTTTTACTTTCAATTCGTGCAAACACAATTTAATGTGCTTCAATTAAATTTTTGTAGAGTTTTTTTTTTCAGAACTCTTTCTGTGCAGTCTAGTTGTCTCACTCTAGCAACCGGAATTTTTCTAAAAGCAAAATAATTAATAAATTAAAATGGCAACCACAAAAGCGAAATTCTTTTCCTTAGAGCAAAACAATTAATAGCCAATGGATGATCCCATCCTCGTCGCCAATGTATTAACTTACACTTTTAATCCTATTCATCTAACCAAAAGTACATAAAAGTCACCAATTTATGAATAACGCTTTATTGCTGATAATTATATAAACTTAGCTCACTGAACAATTCAATCTATTAAACTCGCCATTTTCTCTGTGTTGCCGATACCATTTTACTCAAATGGTGTTGCCGTTCTCCACAGGAGTCTTTTTGACTGTTTTTACAATTGTTTTTTCTGTTAAATTTGTTGTTTTTACCGTCATATTTTTTTGAGTGTACCTTTAATTTAAGCTATAGCACTTGAGAATCCGCATGGTAGTTTTTGTTTTACAAGCAAAACCATTTTCAACGTATTTTTTTTTTTTCCATATGTACGTATTTCGGAAAATAATAAAAAAAAAAATTATCACAAAGTCTTCTAATATTAAAATAGTAAAATTTTTACAGTTTTGCTTATAAAATAAAAACTACCGTGCGAATTCTCAAGTGCTATAGCTTAAATTAAAGGCAAGGACACGAGCATAATGAGTTGGTTTTTTCATAAAATCTCAAAATTTCGTATAAAACGCGAATTTTAAGCTTTGAGCCATAAAATGGAAAAAATCACTGATACACATATTCGGTGAAATACGTGTATTTTTATTTTTCATAACCTATCAGAAAAACTTTATGAGACCCCAGGGGCATTTTTTGTGTTGCACTGTGTAATCAAACAGATCATAAGGTATATACATTTCTAAACCACAAAAAAAAGTTACATTTATCCAGTTTGTGCGCATTAAAACAGAGAAAAGTATTTGACATTAGCTGTATCTCGAAATTGCAACTTGGCAGCAACTAAAAATAATGTATTTTGCTTTTTGGAGGTTTTAGGCCTGTAAATTTTTTATAAATTTTTATAAAAAACAAAAGAAAAGAAAAATCAAAAATATTTTTTCAAACACATTGGAAACTTGCAAATAATAATTATTTTATTGCATTTGTATTGAATTTTAATTTTGAATTTTATTAAAAATTCAATTTAAGTTAATATAAATAATATAAACATCAAAAACACTGAACATGTAAAAATATTCAAAAACATCAGACATAAAAAACGTTTTACTACACTCAATCATGATTTTATAGCAACTTTTCCTGAATTCTTGAACTTTCTAGCGTTAGTCTTTTGTTATAGTTGCTTTCTATGTTCAGTATTCTTACTTTGTCAAAATCAGCTGTGTGGTTTGTCTCTAGTATATGTTGTGCTATTGCTGTTGATTGTGTTTTGTTTTTAATATAACATTCATGCTCTCCCATTCTCACTTCGTGTGCGCGTTTTGTAGTCCCAATGTATATTTTCCCGCAATTCTCATTTTTGTCACCACTACAAGTAACCAGAGATGGGCAAAATTGTAACTTTTTGTTTCATTATCAAAAAAAAAAATTTGTTACTTGATACAAAAGTAACAAGTAACTAAAAAGTTTTTGATACTTGATACAAAAGTAGCAATAGCATGAGTAGCTATTGTTATTGATACATATATGTATAAACTTACATTTTTAATGGTTATCGTGGATTTTATCAATTTCTTCGTTGTTTTTCAATATTTTTTGATAGAATTGGACTCTTAGCGATTTTTTAATATTTCTCGACACTCTTGGACCTTAAGCGATTTCTTCGAAGTTTTTCGATACTTTTGGACTTTTGACAATATTTTGGATGTTTGGATACTTTTGGACTTTACTCGATTTGCACATTTGATATTTTAGAAGTATAGAAGAAGAAGTACTTTTTAATTCTTTCCGATATTTAAGATGTTTGTGTGTGATCACGAAAAAAAAACGAATTATTCCTTGCTTTTATAAAAAAATTAGGTTCTATTTCATTTCACAAATATTATATTTACTTCATTGTGCTTTAAAAAAACTAAATTACAAATAAGAATGTATTCAATTATAGCCCAGGAAAATTAGACGATGATGAATAAGGAGAAAAAAGTCCATTGCAGTCCATTGTGCGCATAAAAAGTTATTCAGGCTCAAAGGTCAGTCAAAATCAGTTTTTGCAAATATCTTGCTAACGCAAACTTTTAAAGAACAATTTTTCTCCACAAATTTGTAACACAGGAAATTTTCTAAGTAAAGATGTAAGAAATTTTTCGTGTAGCTTATAGCTTAGCAGATAACTCAATTAAAAAAGTTATGCACAGTTTTTATATGTAAATGCTACGTATAAGTTCATATTAAAATATCTTACTTTTAAAATTGCGAATACTCTTTAACGAGGAGTCGTACAAAAAAAATTTAAGAAACCGTTCAAAAGATAATTGGATTCTGTATACACCGTATTAATTTTTTTTTTTTTTTTTTTTGAGCGACTCATGGCCCAAAAGACATTCTTCAAAAATCGTTAAGGTTTTGAAAATACTGGTTTTAGAAAGATATCTCTGAAACGGTATGTCATACGATAAAAAGCAATAGCATCATTGAAGTAACCGTTAAGAAGATATTAAAAAAAACCTTTAAATGACAAAAAAACCGGTTTTTATTGAATAACTTCTAAACGGTTACTACAATGTGCACACGAAATTTTTCGAAAAATATTGAAAAACATCAAAAATATCGACAAAAGTCCAAAATATCGACAAAAGTTCAAAAATATCGACACAAGTTCAAAAATATCGACAAAAGTATCGAAATGTATTTTAAAACTTCGAAGAAATCGTTAAAAGTCCAAAAATATCGAAAAACATCAAAAATAACTTTAAAGTCGAAAAGTATCGAAAAACATCCAAAATATCGTGAAAAGTCCAAAAGTATCGAAACACAAAAAGTTTTCAAACTTGCAATTTTTCAATTATAATTAATTTAGTAAAATAAATATAATTATAATTACAACAAAAAATAGTCTGATGAGTCTTTGTGGCGAAAGACGAAACATATGTCACTATAGCCGTGTTTTTAATCCGTTCCTTGATTTGTCATAATTATGTGTTAGAAAAATGCATTGATAGATTTATATGTAAATCGATCTTTGCAAATATATGACTAAAAGTTCAATTAAATAAAATCAAGTATCGAAATATATTTAAAAACATCCAAAATATCGACACAAGTCAAAAAGTATCGAAAAACATCGAAGAAATCGGTAAAAGTCCAGAAGTATCGAAAAATATCTAAATACTTCCAAAAAATCGACAAAAGTCCAAAAGTATCGAAAAACATCCAAAATGTCGTTAAAAGTTCAAAAGTATCGAAAAATATCGAAGAAATCGGTCAAAGTCGAAAAAATTCGAAGAAATCTGTTAAAGTCCAAAAGTATCGAAAAACATCCAAAATGTCGTTAAAAGTCGAGTACAGTCGAAAAAATTCGAAGAAATCTGTAAAAGTCCAAAAGTATCGAAAAACATCCACAATGTCGTTAAAAGTTCAAAAGTATCGAAAAACTTCGATGTAATTTACTGAGAAGTAATTTTGCTCAGCAGGAACCCCTTGCGCATTGCCTTAGTATTACTAATGTATTATAAGATGATATCGACATTTTCCATAATTGTTCCAGAGATTGCTTTAAAAGTTATCTCCTTCTAGTTTTAAATCAAATTGGGGTACTCGAACGCTTTTAATTATAAGATCCTTTTTATATGTATTTATGTTATTGTTATTTTTTAGTTAATTAAATGTTGTCTAGTCTGTAAGAGATGCCATCTCTGTTTGATATTGATAAATAAATAAATAAATAAATAAATCGAGTAAAGTCCAAAAGCATCCAGAAACATCCAAAATATCAACAAAAGTCCAAAAGTATCGAAAAATATCGAAAAACTTCGAAGAAATCTGATAAAGTCCAAAAGTATCGAAAAACATCCAAAATGTCGTTAAAAGTTCAAAAGTATCGAAAAATATCGAAGAAATCGGTCAAAGTCGAAAAATATCGAAAAACTTCGAAGAAATCTGTTAAAGTCCAAAAGTATCGAAAAACATCCAAAATGTCGTTAAAAGTCGAGTACAGTCGAAAAAATTCGAAGAAATCTGTAAAAGTCCAAAAGTATCGAAAAACATCCAAAATGTCGTTAAAAGTTCAAAAGTATCGAAAAACTTCGAAGAAATCGAGTAAAGTCCAAAAGTATCCAGAAACATCCAAAATATCGTCAAAAGTCCGAAAGTATCGTAAAATATCGAAAAACTTCGAAGAAATCGGTAAAAGTCCAAAAGTATCAAAAACTTTCAAAATATCGTCAAAAGTCAAAAGTCCAAAGTATCGAAAAATATCGAAAAACTTCGAAGAAATCGGTAAAAGTCCATAAGTATCGAAAAACATCCAAAATATCGTCAAAAGTCCAAAAGTATCGAAAAATATCGAACAACTTCGAAGAAATCGATTTAAGTCGAAATGTATCGGAAAACTTCGAAGAAATCGTTAAAAGTCCAAAAGTATCGAAAAACATCCCAAATATCGTTAAAAGTCCAAAAGAATCAAAAAATAACGAACAACTTCGAATAAATCGATTAAAGTCGAAAAATATCGGAAAACTTCGAAGAAATCGATTAAAGTCCAAAAGTATCGAAAATATCAAAAAATTTCGAAGAAATCGATTTAAGTCGAAAAACTTCGAGAAATCGGTAAAAGTCCAAGAGTGTCAAGAAACATTTAAAAAATCGCTAAAGGTCCAATTCTATCAAAAAATATTGAAAAACAACGAAGAAATTGATAAAAATCCACGAAAACCATTAAAAAATGTAAATTTATACATATATGTATATATAACAATAGTTACTCATCATAATGCTACTTTTGTATCAAGTAACAAAATATTATTTAGTTACTTGTTACTTTTGTATCAGTATCAAAAAAAAATTTCATTACTTGATACAAAAGTAACAAGTAACTAAAAAATTTTTGATACTTGATACAAGATGTAACTAGTAACAAAAATGTACCAAGTTACAAAAGTAACTAGTTATGCCCATCTGTGCTCATAAATTACATTTTATTTTGCCCTAGTGTAGTGTACTCATATAGAGACTGTTACATTGATTCATAATATTTTACATACCACCCTAAAGACCGTCAAAACAAAACCATATTTCATAAATAAAATAAACAAATAACTTTTCCCACAAAAAATAACGTAAACAATTTAAATGAAAAATCAGAACTTCTCCAATTACATATTTTAGACAGCAAAAGCAATAAAACCAAAATCACTAATTCACTACACAAAAGAAGCAAAACCAATTTTTCTGACCAAATTTTTGAGTAAACAATTTGGATACCGAAATACAAAAATACAAAAATTAGTAAATTTGTTTTCATCCCTTTTGGCCTGTGCCTCTTACGTATTGCAAGAGTTAAGTTGCACACACAATGCAAAGCCATGAGCACAATAACAACATGCATTGAGTTGCACTGGTACCAATGACATTTTAAGTCAAGGCCAAGCATTGAGTACAATTGAGGCATTGCGTGCAATAACGCCCCAAGTCGAAAAATGGCATTTCGAGATAATTCAATTTAAAGTTTTTAAATGCTGATAAAAAGAACAAACCATCATTTAAACCTTGAAAAACAAATTTATTCAATTAAACCTAATAAAATGAGTTAATAATTACCGCTAACACATAATACTAACGCATATTGACAGAATTATCGAAGAAGGAAAAACTTAAATTGTAGGGCGTTTTTGCATAAATCCATTTGACTATCACTGGAGTAACGTTAGCATTTTGCTTGGGAAACCGGCAAAACTGTTCCGATTTTAGTGATTTTTTTTTAAATGAGGGGAATGAAATAAAATTTCACCCCAATTATTTATAAATGTGCGTTTTTGTTTATTTCTTTAAAATTTTAATATTATAAAATGCACGCATATATTTGCATCTAAGTTTTGCACCTGATAACGTTAGCATTTTGCTTGGGAAACCGGCAAAACTGTTCTGATTTTAATGATTTTTTTTTTAAAAATGAGGGGAATGAAATATACTTTCACCGTAATTATTTATAAATGTGCATTTTTGTTTATTCCTTTAAAATTTAATTTAATTTTGCACCTGGTAAATATTTTTTTTGTAAACGGTTATAGAGATTTTAACGAAATTTGTTACAATGTTTTATATAAGTATAATATTAAGACTGGGATAAATTCTAACCCTGTAGATACTCATAGAAAGGCGTAGCAAATTCTTTAAAATTAGAATTTATTGGGCAATATTTCGCAAATGGTGGCTCAGTTTGGTAGACAAATGCTGATTATAAATAGCGAAATGTGGATGGGATGGCAAGAGTGTCACACCCACTTTTAAAGGCTTGAATATTTTGATTCAATATTACACAAAAGCGGCGCTATGGATTTTAATGAATTTATAGAATATTAAAATCAAAAAAAAATTTTCGAATTCTTGTCTTTTTTTACTCTTTTGACTATAACTTATTTAAGGTCAAAGATAGGAAAAGACAAAATTTAATAAAAAATAAGGAGATAAAGTTTCCTTTAAAATGCTTTATTGAAAAATTTCTTAGGCTACAAATTTATCGAAAAATGGTCACTCAAACATAGCAATTTTTTTACCCAGCCGGAAAAATGGATTTAATTCAAAAGCAAGGTACCTTATGACAAAAAGTATATTACGCAGAAAATGCTTGGAATCGTCCAAAAAATATGTGTGAATTTTTTCAGAATTTTTTCGAACATTTTATAATTTTTCAAAATTTGGCTAAAAAAAAAAAAAAATCTAAATAAAATCCACGTACCCTTTGGACAATTCTAAGCATTTTTTGCCATATATAATTTTTTCGCTCGGCACCTTGGTTTTGAGTAAAAACCTTTTTTTCCTACCGCGAACTGATTTATGCAAAAACGCCCCAAGTCGCACTACGCCCTTCTTGCACGCAACTCTTTAAACAGTATATATATATTGCTCTACCACATTCTGTGATCGTAATTGGAAGTTGAAATTAAGTACACATATATTTGAGGACCCAAGCTTTTCAAAAAAGCGATGGGCGCAAAAACGCCCAAAGTCGACTTAGGGCGTTAATGCACGCAACGCCTCAATTGTTGGTATTCGTGGTTTAGATTTTCATCATGGAAATCCAAAAATGAATTTTATTTGATTGGTGATCAAAAGGGAAAAGTCGGGAATGGAGAAGGAGAGTAAGAAATAGTGGTAAGAAGTAGAATAACAAAAATACTGGTTTTTTTAGTTTTTGGAACAGATGATGATTTACATTATTAGCTACCAACAATGAAAATACATTGGTGGTCGGAGCTTACTGTTCAGTGTTTTTTGAGTAAAACAACAATAAAAACACAAAGAAATTGGAATTTTTGCATGTGCTGTGTTTTTCTTGTAGCTGTGATTCTCGTCTAATCTATGCTAAAAGTTAAATAAAGTATGCTTGCAGAATTCTATAAGATGTCGGCAAAGCGTCTGATGAGGAATTGACTTATTATAGTCAATTTTGACCTGTGGTGGGTCCCGAAACTAGTAACGCAAACCAGCCTTCCGATACATTTTTTTGCTTTTTTTATTTATGTGTATTTTTGCCTTGTTTTTTGTGTTTTTATTGTTGTTTTACTCAAAAACACTGAACAGTAAGCTCCGACCACCAATGTATTTTCATTGTTGGTAGCTAATAATAAAAATACTGGTAATTTTAATATATAAGTTAAAAGAATTACTTAAATATAATCAATTCTATTCTTGAAGTTTAAACGTCAACTGTTTAATTTTACACAGTGGGCTCCTACGTGTTTTGAGTTTGACTTTGTTGACGACAAAATCGGGGTATGGGGATGTGTTTGCACACATTTCAGGATTATAAAACTGCTTCAAGTAAAATCGGAGCTGATCGGTTTCGTAAGTTACAACCAATTACATGTTTTTTCTTTTATGCTGTGCAGTAAATAATAAATTAATTCCCTATGAAGAAAAAACTGATAAGCAACTCCTTATATTTTCCTCTCTTCAACATTTGTTTCCAAAATGTCCGTTCCTTATCTCAACCTCCTAGGGGGGCTCTCATACAAATTTACCTGAAAATGTAAATGTAATGCCTTTTTAAAATGATCATAGCTTTGTAATGAAAAATAATACGAGCTCATTTTATAACTCATTGTGAAGACTAAGAATAGAACTAAATAATGCAATGAATATAAAATAGCATAACAATTTCATTCATCCTATACTTAACCCCAAATATAGCCAAAAACCGATTTATAGCCCTCTTTCAACTTTTAAGGTTAAGATATTTTGGAAAACGCAAAAGGTTTTATGACTTACAATTATCTGGTCTTATTATATAACAGCAAAAATTACGAAAAATCGTCATTAATTTTTTTTATATGTTAGAATATCTCAAAAACTATATGCGATAGACCAATTCTGCGACCGGATTCAGATTTAGAATCGACAAATCCATTATAAATGACAATTTTTGCCATTTTTTTACAAAATTGCAAAGAACTACCAATGATTTGATTTCAGAACCCTGTTTTTAAGATTTCGTTAGTGCTCACGAGTAATTTTATATGATTTCGTGTTGAATCCATGACATTTTGACTTAAACTTTTTTGTTACTGTACTGTAGAAAATAAAAATCCATGTAATTGGCTATAACTTTCGAAACCGATCAGATCCGATTTTGCTTGAAGCAGTTTGTAGCGGCTCCAACAACCGACCGCGAATAACCATATTTACCAAACGCATTCAAACTTGCATTTCAACCAAATTGCGAACGCACTTAGACAACGATAAAAAAATAAGAAAAAACGATTTCATTCGTGCTTCAGTTTTCGATGTCATTGTTAATCGCTGATTCTTTATACTTAAAATAATTGTTAAATATATTAGAACTAAAACAATAAAATAACTGAATTACATTATAAAACAACGGAGTTACATTTTATTGAAGTACAAATGTTACATTGGTGACCCCGGTGAATAAAAAACCACAACGAAATTTTATATTAAAAAAGAAGCTTAACGGCCGCAGAAGTCGCAGTCATAGCGGCAGCGCTAACAAAGCACATAATTCATCGAATACGACGCAGCTTACGCAACATCGAAGCCGAGCGATTCAGAAACACGAAAACTAAACGAGCAGCGAATTTGAATTTTCAACGACTGAAAAAAATCAATCATCCTTTTCGGAAACTCAACGAGCAGCAAATTTTGATTCAACGAGAAGCAAATTTTAATTCAATGACTGAACGCAGGAAAGGAGAAATTTTTTCTTTGGACGTATCTATATATTGTACGGTATTGTAGTATTATACTCAGTGTTATATTCGATATTTCTATATTTAAAATTTGTATATAATATTGTATTGCGTTAAGCCATGACATCCCCTACGAAAGAAAAAAATGAAAAATCCCTTACGAACGTAAATAATGAAAACATGTCGGGAGCATCTGGTAATGGGAAAGAAGTTACGCCGGTTTTTGGTGTCGCCGCAAAAATACCTCAATTTTGGCCTACCGCTCCGGAGGCATATTTTGAACAAATCGAAGCTTCATTTCGCATAGCAAACGTTACATAAATGCGTACAAAATATGATTATTTGATACAAGCTTTACCTTGCCAGATTGCAAGTGAAATGCTTGATATGATGCAAAAATGCAATTCTGCACTAACTCCATATGAGGATATGAAACGTGAATTGATTCGTTGCCATACAAAAAGTGAATCCGCTCGACTAGACCAACTCCTCACTGGTACACAAATGGGTGATCAAACGCCATCCGCTTATTACCGTGCATTAAAAAACATCGCGGGGACAAACACTTCTGTCAATGATGAACTTTTGCGCAAACTTTGGATCCGTCGTTTACCTTATCAAATGGAAATGTTATTAAAACCTTACGAAACTGATTCTTTAGATACAGTTTTAAAAATCGCAGACTCTATTCGAAGTTCATCAACGGCAAAACACAATTTCGACTATTGGTCAAAAATCTCGCGATAGTTTGATTGAAAATCTCGAAAACAAAATTGAGGAATTGACAGTTGAAATTTCTAAAATAAATTCTCGCTCCAATTTTAATCGCTCCAGATCTTATTCGCGTAATCGTTCGGGTGTTCAAAATAATTTAACGAATTTGACAGATAACAAAATTCAAAATAATTCTGATCTTTGTTGGTATCATGAAACGTACGGTGACAGAGCTAGAAAATGCCGACCTCCATGCAAACGGGGAAACTAAATAAGCCTGCTATTAACACGGCGGATAGCAGAGCAAGCAACCATCGCCGTTTATTCATTTTCGATCCCCTTACAAAATTAAAATTCCTTATCGACACAGGAGCTGAAGTTTCAGTTATTCTGAAAATTTTATGTGACTCATTCAAAAACGCAAATATTCAATACAAGCTTTCAGCTGCAAATGGTTCAAACATTGCAGTATATGGTACAAAACTTTAAACATTAAATTTAAATCTCGATAGACAGTTTGACCATGTATTTATAGTAGCTGAAGTGACAAAACCGATTATAGGGGCTGACTTTCTCGCAAAATTTTCTTTGAACGTTGATATAAGAAATCATAAATTAATAGACGGTATAACTAAATTAGACATTTCACTTATATTCAATACGGACAACACAGTAATTCCAAAAAATTTCATTTTCTCGGCTGATTCCTCTTATGGACAATTGACAAACATTTTGACAGACTTCCCAAATTTGACAACCGAACCAGATTTTAATGTTCCTATAGCACACAATGTTGAACATCACATAGTCACAAAAGGTAGACTACCTTCGGCACGACCAGGGTGACTAGATCGGCAAAGCAGCCAAAGCGGAGTTTGACCTCATGTGCCGATTAGGTATATGTAGACCTTCAAATTCCCCTGTGGCTTCAGCATTGCATATGGTACAGAAAAAAGATTCGACTGATTGGAGACCCTGTGGTGATTACCGAGGCCTAAACGCAGTTACGATCCCCGACAAATATCCTGTCCCTCACATACACGATTTTTCCGCAAATTTAAAGGGTAAAAAGGTTTTTTCTAAAATAGATATCGTGAGATCTTACCATTTTATTCCTGTTGCTCAAGAAGATATTTTTAAAACAGCTGTTACGACACCATTTGGTCTCTTTGAATTTACCCAAATGCCGTTCGGACTTCGGAATGCGGGGCAAACGTATCAAAGATTTATGAACCAGGTTATCTCGGGTCTCGAAGACAGCACATATTGTTACGTTGATGACATATTAATCGCGAGTATTGACTTAAAACAACACGAACATGATTTACGACAAGTTCTGGAAAGACTTTCGAAATGGGGACTTAAAATTAAAGCCTCTAAGTGTAAGCTAGGAGTTAATTCTTTAGAATTTCTTAGTCACAAGATAACTGAAAACGGCATAGAACCCATGCAAGAACAAGTATATGTAATAACGAACTACCCTTCGCCAAAAACATTAAAAGAAACTCAACGCTTCGTTGGCATGATAAACTATTATCATCGGTTTTTACCTCGACTCTCTGAGTTTCTCGCACCAATTCATGCGCATATGGCTACTTATGCAGTTCATAAACAAAAGTCAAAAACACCTCGACGTAAGCCAAAAGATTTTATTTGGACAGACGAATGCCAAACAGCTTTTTCGAAATCAAAAGAAGCTTTAGCAAACGCAACGCTTCTTGCTCATCCCGACAAGGACGCTCCTATTAGTATTGCTACTGACGCTTCTGAAATTGCAACAGGAGCTGTCCTCCAGCAGTTTGTAAACGATACATGGACTCCAATTGCTTCTCAAAAAAACTTCAACCCGCAGAAACCCGGTGGTCTGCATTCGATAGGGAACTTTTAGCGATGTACTTGGCTGTTCGTCATTTTAGATATTTCATAGAAGGCCGCGGTTTCACAATATTTACGGACCATAAGCCGTTAGTAAACGCAATTGCTTCAAAAACAGAGCAAAGTCCCCGCCAAGCACGACATTTAGATTTCGTAGCTCAATTCACTTCCGATATTCGTCATGTTAGCGGTTCCGAAAACGTGGTCCCAGATACACTATCGCGTATTTTCGAGATAGATTTTCAAATACCAGATTTTGATAAACTTGTAAAAGCACAAGCAGCTGACAGCGAACTAGAACAACTAAGAATTGGTAACACGAAACCTGCGTCTAAAATAAAGTTTTCGTTAATCGACATCCCGGGAACACAACACTCGGTGTGGTGTGAAATATCGACAGGAAAAAACCGACCATATATTCCTACCAATTTTCGAAAAAATATTTTTCATACCATACACGTCCTAAATCATCCTGCTATTCGAACGACTCAAAAGCGTATTAAAAATGTTTATTTTTGGCCAAGTATGTCCAAAGACATCAAGGTATGGGTCACGAATTGCTTAGCTTGTCAACGCGAAAAAATACAAAGACACACAAAAACACAAGTTGAAAATATCCCTGTACCATCAGGAAGATTTATTCATATTCATGCAGATGTAGTAGGACCACTTCCTCCGTCTCAAGGATATTGTTATATATTGACAGTTATCGATAGGTTTTCAAGATGGGTCGAAGCGTATCCTATGGTTGATCAGACCACATTGACGATACCAAAAACTTTAGTCGAACATTATTTTTCACGTTATGGAGTGCCCTTAAAACTTTCAACAGACCAGGGTACCGCTTTTGAAAGCAAACTTTTCGAAGAATTGAACGCGTTAATCGGCGTGGAACGCATCAGAACCAGCCCGTATCACCCACAATCTAATGGAATTATTGAAAGATTCCATAGGCAACTAAAAGCGTCTTTGCGAGCGACCGGAAAGTTTGAAAATTGGTCCGAACTGCTTCCTATAGTTTTATTAGGTATAAGAACAACACCACGCGACGATTTACAATGTTCTCCAGCAGAAATGTTATACGGACAAACGATCAGAGTTCCAGGAGAGATGTTTATTGAACACCCGTCCGATCCTATTGATCCATTCGGTTTTATTTCTATTTTACGACAACGTTTTGCAAATCTTAAAGCCGTTCCTACTCGAAACAGTTCAGATGAAAACGTGTTTGTCCCCGCAACATTAAAATCATGTACGCATGTATTTGTGAGAGCGGATCGCGTGTTGATAAGTGGAGAGTCGCCTTACGAAGGCCCATTTAGAATCATTCGCCAACTTCGAAAAAATTTTATCATTGAGCGCTACAACAATCGAAGCAAGAAAAATGAGCACGTTTCAATTTCCATAGACCGCTTAAAACCAGCCTTCTTATCAAGTAATGATAATAAAAAAACAAGTAACATTTTTAAACGTATAAGTTTCTTTTTATCCAGTTACATATATTTATTTTCATAACGATAGCCCAATGGGACTATCTGGAGGGGGAGTATGTAGCGGCTCCAACAACCGACCGCGAATAACCATATTTACCAAACGCATTCAAACTTGCATTTCAACCAAATTGCGAACGCACTTAGACAACGATAAAAAAATAAGAAAAAACGATTTCATTCGTGCTTCAGTTTTCGATGTCATTGTTAATCGCTGATTCTTTATACTTAAAATAATTGTTAAATATATTAGAACTAAAATAATAAAATAACTGAATTACATTATAAAACAACGGAGTTACATTTTATTGAAGTACAAATGTTACAAGTTTTATAATCCTGAAATGAGTACGAACACATCCTCATACCACGATTTTGTCGTCAATAAAGTCAAACTCAAAACACGTAGGAGCCCACTGTGTTTATTTGAATAAAAAATAGCTTTTGTGGCTTGAAACTTCACTAAAGCCTCGAGGCCGCATAAAAAGACGTGTACGCCTCCAATATACAAGTTACCAACCCCCACACTAGTTTTCTATTTTGGTCTCTGTCTGTGTAAAGATGCTGCTGAGATTCTGTTAGCATCTTCTGCTCTCACCATTGTCCGCATGTATTCTTTGTTAGTCAAACTTGGTATGTATATGATGCTCATGGTTCAATAACAATGTTATGGCAAGTTGTCAAGACAAAAAATCTAACCCTGCCCTGCTTTCTTTCAAAAGACTGGAATTAAAATAAATAAAGAAAGTCATTTTAAAAATTTTAAGATTTTAAATTTCAAATTGTTTCAAAAATTTTAAAAATTTTGGTGTTCAGCACCACGTAAGGTTTCTGTTTACTTTCGTTAGTTTCGATGCTACTCCAGCTATCTCATTTATGGAGCCAAACATCGCCTGCCCAAGAGTAGCCATTTTGCGCTGGCTAGCGCCGCACAGTGATGCGATTAGTACATGCTAGACGGAAAAAACTATTTTTTTTGCAAGACGAACTATATTATAATAAAATTATAATTCTTCTATGTGTGTTAAACCAAATATTATATTTTAATGATAACACAGTGCGACAAAATGGAAAAAATTTTTGCCCCTGGGGTCTCATAAAGTTTTGCTGATAGGTTATGAAAAATAAAAATACACGTATTTCACCGAATATGTGTATCAGGGTTTTTTTCCATTTTATGGCTCAAAGCTTAAAATTCGCGTTTTATATGAAATTTTGAGATTTTATGAAAAACCCATCTTATTGGGTGGTATTAATAAAAAATAGCAATTGCTTCAAAAAAAGTCTCGTAGCAAAGTAAATGCAAATAGCATTTGCTTAGAATTGGTATGAATAAAATTATGCTTGCTATAGCAAGTTCGAAATTTCGAAACTAGCAATTGCTTAAAATTTAAAACGTCAAATTTGAAATTTCAAAACAATGAAAATAAAATAAATAAATTAAAAAAGAAAATTGGATACAACCTAATGTTTTGGATACAACATGGCGATATGATCATTTATGTTCAGCCAACCTAAATCAACAATAAAAAAAAAAAATAAAAAATAAATTCCAAAAACTAATATTTGAGACACTGCTCGTAGAAATCGTAGATACATGCAATTTTAAAATTCTTCACGATATGGCATGGCTAAAAAACCTGACTTCTAACAAGAGTACGTAGTGGCACAAATAGGCACAACACCACTTTAGAAGTTAAAGGTGTCAGTTGGCTGGAAAAAAACATTGGCTACAGTCGTTTGAGACTCAGAAGTGATCCTGCTGATCGAAAACAAAGATGAAGGTGTCTCCATTACCGGAGAAAACACGGTTCAATCTCAGTGCGGTTCACGGAAGCCGTTAGAGAAAAAAGATGAAGAAAATTGGCCAAAGGTGTTCTCGTTCTACACGAGAACGTGTCTGTTCAACAATTATTACCTATTCCCAATCTCGAAAAAAAAACTTCATGGGAATTTTCATTAGTGAAGAATGAAGTTAAGAGAAAGCAGAATATATTGAACAGAAAACAAAAATTTGTATTGTATTTTTATTTCTGCTTCTTACCCCCCATTCCGCGGTCTTAAAAATTTCCTTTCGCAGTTGCGAAGTACAAATGTTTTTTTGGAAAAACTGGAGTAAAAAAATACTTGAATATGTGATATGCTCCAAGGTACAGCATAAATTTGAGCAGTTCCAAACTATACATTTGGAGGAGATTTTGTTAGCTTAGGTTTATTTTAGCATCATCCCATATAGTTTTTTAAGCCTTCTTTATATTACTACTGCTTTTTTTATTACAACCAAAAAGTGTCTCGCGAATATGGTTTTGGAGATTTGGACATGGGATGAACTAGAAAAATATTATGGCCATATAGATGATTAGAAGTTTTTAATCTAAGGCACGGTTTTTGAGGCATGACGATTTTTCGAAAGTTTGGTTTTTGTTTTTGAAAAAACCGTTAATCTAAAATTCGCTAAAAATATACCACCGCCATCGTCACACGTGAAATAAAAACTAGTAGGGGTGTAAAATTTGGCCTGGCCAAACATTTAATACCCTACTCTGCAGTATTTTTAAAATTTTGCTCATATGGGGGGTGCTACGCTCTCTTGTCCAAGTTCACCCAGTTTTTGTCCAGAGCTTGGATTTATAGTTTTTAGTGTCTGAGTAAAAAACGTTTTCCGTATAGAGTTTTGAAGCTTTTGCTTGTATAGGTGGTGCCACGCCCTCTTGTCCGAGTTCGTCTAGTTTTAGCTTAGGGCGTGCATTTATAGTCTTTAGTATTTGAGTGAAGTTTGGATGGATTATCTCAAAAAACTCTTTCAGTACAGCATTTTGAAACTTTTGCTTATATGGGAGGTGCCACGCTCCCTTGTCAGATTTCACGCAATTTTTGTTGAGAGCTTTCATTTATGATTCTTAGTGTCTAAATCGCCCTCTTGTCTGAATTCGTTCAGTTTTTTCTCAAAGCTTGCGCTTACAATTCTTAGTATTTATGCGTATTTGGCTGTATTGTCGTGAAAAATACTCCTAAAATTGCATTTTGAATATATTTTTGTATGGGCGGTAAGCGTGTCCGCTGACCGATTTAATTTTCAATCCCCCGAGCTATCTTTGACAACGAAGGCACTGTACCAAATTTCATTGAATTATCTTGCTCAATTTTCCCAAAAAGTGTATTTCAACACACAGCCAGCCAGCCAGCCAGCCACCCAGCCAGACAGACGGACATGGCTATATCGACTCAAGAGGTGACGCTGATCAAGAATATATATACTTTTCTATATCTGCCACGCCTCCTTCTCTGCGTTACAAACGGAAGGACAAAGTGGGTGTAGGGTATAAAAAATACACCGAAAGTGCCCAAACCCTCTTTTCCTCTTTCGGACAAATTTGCAAATTTTTGACATCAGTGATTTTGTTGTCGAATCGTAATTTGGCGACTTAAGCAGTTTTTTCCCTTAAGAAAACTACGGAAACTAACAGAAAACAAGATTTTTTGTATGATTTATGTGAAAAAAGTACGTAGCAAACTCTCATAGTCAGCCAAAGAGCAGACTCAGTACATTGAAGCAAATGCTACGATTTACGTGTTTTTATTCATATCAATTTAAGCAAAAGCTAATTTCGAACATAGCAAATGCTACAGTTAATTTTTTCACATACGAATTGAAGTAAATGCTAAAAATTTAAGCAATTGCTTTGGATTTTAGCAAAGTAAAGTTTTATTAATACGACCCATTATGAAATGTTGCTCGTGTCCTTACACTCAAAAAATTTTGTAGGTAAAGTAACAGTCAAAATTTACAGTCAATTTTGAATTTTACTGTTGTAGTCAATTTTTACTATAAAAATAGTAACTTTTCTATGAAAATACATTTTTGACTGTAATTCGACAGTTATTTTTATTTTTACTGTAAAAGTAAGTAAAATACATTTTGCAGTTAAATTTTACAGTCATTTCTAGAGATATAAAATGACGGAAATTTACAGTTTTTAACAGTCAAAAAAACTATTATTTTCAGGTAAAAATCAGTCACATATCTAATACGTCGCCAATCTATAATCTCCTTCAACCTATAATCTACAGAAATTTAAAATTAACGCGCATCGTCATCTCTCACTTTTTCCTCCCCAACCAAATCTCTAACTATCCTCCTCACCTTTTTCCTTCTCTCCTTCACTGGGTTAATAACCTTAAAGGACTAAGTCCTAAGTGTTGAAGAACATTTAAAAAAAAAAAAAATTGAGAATTATTACGCGACTTTAAAATTTTACCTTTAGCGCGGCCAAAGAGATTCCCTTTAAAAAACTTTGACAAAATAAAAATTTTATTCATCTAAGTTAGCAAATCTTTTCTTGTGTAAAAATTAACAAATTTGTTTATTTGTTTGAAAGAAATAAAAAAAGAAAACAATCTGTGAATTTTATTTTCAATTAATTAATTTTTTCATTAAGAGCCAGACAGGATAGTTGGGCAACTATCCGATTCTACATTGCGGCATATGAGAGATGTAGGTCCATTGAAAATACATGTCTTTCTCAATGAATGGTTCTGATATTAGTGCGCTTCCAAGCATTTTATCTTCACTGGTACAAAGTGTTGGCGTTACACTTATTGATGTTAATGATGTTGTCTTCCGTTTGGCTTTCTTCGAACGCGAATATCTGTTCTATACGCAGGATCAATTGAATTCGGAAATAACAGCACATTATGTGGGACAGGCACTCGAGCAGTTAAATGCAAATTTGACAAAACCAAGGAAAAGATTAACCAACTTTTAATGGCAATGGCCCGTATGCATAAAAACTGAGTAAATGCTGCTTTTACTCCAGAGTAAGAAAAATGAGTAAAGTAAATGCTCTGAGTAAAAGGCAATATTCGTATGCATAATCTTTTACTTTACTCAGTGTTTTGACTCTGTTATAATTTCGTATAACAGAGTATTAAAACGTCAAAATGTAACGTCAAAACGTCAGAATTAGTTTTGTTGACATGCAAATGTTCAACAATCAGCAAGATTCAACAAAATATTCAGCGGAATTTTCTCCATCTTCATCTCCAGCTAAAAAAAACTAGTAAGGGTGTAAATTTTGGCCTGGCCAAAAAATAAATACCCTACACTGCAGTATTTTGAAAAGTTTGCTTATATGGGAGGTGCCACGCCCTCTTGTCCGAGTACACCCAGTTTTTGTTCGGAGCTTGCATTTATAGTTTTTAGTGTCAGAGTGAAATTTAGTTGGATTATCTCAAAAAACTCTTTCAGTATAGCATTTTGAATCTTTTGCTTATATGGGAGGTGCCACGCCCCCTTGTCTGATTTCACCCAATTTTTGCTGAGAGCTTTCATTTATAATTCTTAGTGTCTGAGTCAAATTTGGTTCGAATATCTCAAAAAACGCTTTCAGTATAGCGTTTTGAAGCTTTTGCTTATATGGGAGGTGCCACGCCCTCTTGTCCGAATTCGCTCAAATTTTTATCAGAGCTTGCGCTTACAATTCGTAGTACTTATATGTATTGTGGTTGCATTGTCGTGAAAAATACTCCTAAAATTGCATTTTGAATATAATTTTTGTATGGGCGGTAGGCGTGTCCGTTGACCGATTTTGCTCATTTTCAATCCCCCGAGCTAACTTTGACGACGGAGGCAGTGTACCAAATTTCATTGAATTATCTTGCTCAGTTTTCCCAAAAAGTGTATTTCAACACACAGCCAGCCACCCAGCCAGCCAGCCAGCCAGCCAGCCAGCCAGCCAGCCACCCAGCCAGCCAGCCAGACAGACGGACATGGCTATATCGACTCAGGAGGTGACGCTGATCAAGAATATATATACTTTTCTATACCTGCTACGCCTCCTTCTCTGCGTTACAAACGGAAGGACAAAGTGAATATACCCTGGGTGTAGGGTATAAAAAGGAAACAGCAGGATAAGCCAGCTGCGGACGAAATTACGACATTACAGGAAAAGGTCTTACGAGAGCAGCTGGACTTAATTCGATTACAAAAAGAAATGTTTCAACGGCAAGAAGAGTGAGAGAAGGAAAAGCACATTAAGGAAATGGAGATCCTTGAGCTGAAAAAAAAACTAGCTGAATCAAATTTAAAAAAATAATTAATAATAATACATATTTTTGGTTACCAAAAAGATGTATAAATCTATGTACATATATATAAATACACAAGTTGTGTAACACAACGCTTTTTCTTAGACATTACATAACATAATCGCTTGGTTTTTGTTGGAAAGGCTGTGAAGAGAAGGGGGGACATGCATACTTTTATTTTTCTATAGTAGGTGGAGCCACGCCCTAATAGGAAAAAACATTTTCACTGCTAAACTAATGGACCGATTTTGATGAAATTTGGTATGGAGATAAATTGCACCCTAAGGAAGAGAAAGAGATAGTGGCAAGGATATGGCAACATGATACCATGATTTAAATTTTTGGAGCGATGACAAAAAATTGCTCTTTCTCATATCAGCTGTTGTATATTAAATCCTCAAAAGTTGGTTGAATTTCAACCACTGGGTGAACTTATTTCAAGCAAAAAGTAGGGTGGACACGATACACTTATATTGGAGACTATCTTTTATTTATTTGTCCAGCAAATATGTGGCAATCAATTCTCTTCTGGCTACTCCACGTTTTTGGTTGTTGTCGTTAGCCAAATCCAGTGGAGGAGCTTGAATATCAATGAGTTCTTCAACTGGTACTCCGAAATCTTGATCTTGCAGATATTTGGCATCATTATGCAGAACGAAGCAAGCGGTGATCAAGTGTGGAATTCGATCAGTTGACATCCTTATTTTTGACTGTAGAATCGGGAAACGCATTTTTATTTGGCCGAAGCACCGTTCAATAATTGAACGTTCACGAGTGTGAATAGTATTAAATTTTTCCTGTGCTGCGCCAGCTGGATTCCGATATGGTGTCATTACCCATGGCGTAATACCATAGCCTTCATCAGCTAACAGAATCGCTCCAGATTGGTTTTCTTCCATAGTGCTTCTGATGATGGAATTTCGCCATATGCGTGAGTCATGAACAGAACCTGCCCAAAGGGTATTCACAGAAGTGAACCAATAGTTTGCGTCGCAAGTTGCCTGAACATTGAACGAACATTGATTTTTTCGATTTACATATTCGTCACCAAAAGCTAATAAAAAATTGATAAGAAATTCATCAGAAAGAAATCATAGAATTTATGTACCGTTTGGCTTCTTAATCACAATGTGAGTACAATCCAGAGCGCCAATCACATTCGGAAATACTTTTTTTGATGACCATATTCGCTTGGCTTTTTCCATTTCCTCCAACGTGCATGGAAACCGAATCCATTCATGGGCTTTTGCAGTAATTTTTTCACAAACGTATCAATTTGCACGGGAAATACTCGATTGGTTCAGACCAAGATCTTCGCCAACGCCAACCTAATTAACTATCGTTAGTAATTGATTTTATAAACAAATGAAAAAAATTAAAATACCTGAAATCCAGGATCACCAATGTAACGCAGAAACGATTTCATTTTCTGTACATTGGAAACTGCACCACCACGAGTTTCACAGTATTCTGGCAAAAATTCACGCACAAGAAAATCAACGTTTTCATGTTTGAATCGATATAAATCTTTAAAATTGGATTCAACAAGAGTTCGACGTTTCTTGTAAATCTTATTGGTACGTGCATCCAAGTTCGGTATGCGTACCAGAGGAATAATGTGATTTATCATTTTATTTGATCTATTTTTTACAAAAAAATTGACAGAATTGAATTTAACTAACCAAAATAAGCTATTTTGCAACTATTTTTTTTAACAAAATCGAAAAAACTGTATATAAATATCAAAAACAAAATTGAAAATAACGTAAATAGTCTGAGTAAATGCTTCGAAGTCAACAAAATAGCAGACGCAGGAATTTCTGAGTAAATGTAGCTTTTACTCACTTTTTTCTGTTTTTATGCATACGAAACTGAGTAAAAGCTATCGTATAACAGTTTAAATACTTCAAATTATTTTTTGTCATTTTTATGCATACGAAATTTATTTTTCTGAGTAAAAGCTATTTTCTGAGCAAATAATCTGAGTAAAAGATTTTACTCAGTTTTATGCATACGGGCCAATAACAACAGGCATTGAATTGAAAATACTGTACCATATTGTACCAGAGGAATATGACGATTATGGGTGGATGGAGTAGTTGGAAAATTTGGAAAATCGCTCTTTATTTGATACTGCAATTGAGGCGTTGCGTGCATTAACGCCCTAAGTTGACTTAAGGCGTTTTTGCGCCCATCGCTTTTTTGAAAAGCTTGGGTCCTCAAATATATGTGTACTTAATTTCAACTTCCAATTACGACCACAGAATGTGGTAGAGCAATATATATATACTGTTTAAAGAGTTGCGTGCAAGAAGGGCGTAGTGCGACTTGGGGCGTTTTTGCATAAATCAGTTCGCGGTAGGAAAAAAAGGTTTTTACTCAAAACCAAGGTGCCGAGCGTAAAAATTATATATGGCAAAAAATGCTTAGAATTGTCCAAAGGGTACGTGGATTTTATTTAGATTTTTTTTTTTTTTAGCCAAATTTTGAAAAATTATAAAATGTTCGAAAAAATTCTGAAAAAATTCACACATATTTTTTGGACGATTCCAAGCATTTTCTGCGTAATATACTTTTTGTCATAAGGTACCTTGCTTTTGAATTAAATCCATTTTTCCGGCTGGGTAAAAAAATTGCTATGTTTGAGTGACCATTTTTCGATAAATTTGTAGCCTAAGAAATTTTTCAATAAAGCATTTTAAAGGAAACTTTATCTCCTTATTTTTTATTAAATTTTGTCTTTTCCTATCTTTGACCTTAAATAAGTTATAGTCAAAAGAGTAAAAAAAGACAAGAATTCGAAAATTTTTTTTTGATTTTAATATTCTATAAATTCATTAAAATCCATAGCGCCGCTTTTGTGTAATATTGAATCAAAATATTCAAGCCTTTAAAAGTGGGTGTGACACTCTTGCCATCCCATCCACATTTCGCTATTTATAATCAGCATTTGTCTACCAAACTGAGCCACCATTTGCGAAATATTGCCCAATAAATTCTAATTTTAAAGAATTTGCTACGCCTTTCTATGAGTATCTACAGGGTTAGAATTTATCCCAGTCTTAATATTATACTTATATAAAACATTGTAACAAATTTCGTTAAAATCTCTATAACCGTTTACAAAAAAAATATTTACCAGGTGCAAAACTTAGATGCAATGTATGCATGCATTTTATAAAATTAAAATTTTAAAGGAATAAACAAAAATGCACATTTATAAATAATTACGGTGAAAGTATATTTCATTCCCCTCATTTTTAAAAACAAAATCATTAAAATCAGAACAGTTTTGCCGGTTTCCCAAGCAAAATGCTAACGTTATCAGGTGCAAAACTTAGATGCAAATATATGCGTGCATTTTATAATATTAACATTTTAAAGAAATAAACAAAAACGCACATTTATAAATAATTACGGTGAAAGTATATTTCATTCCCCTCATTTTTAAAAACAAAATCATTAAAATCGGAACAGTTTTGCCGGTTTCCCAAGCAAAATGCTAACGTTACTCCAGTGATAGTCAAATGGATTTATGCAAAAACGCCCTACAATTTAAGTTTTTCCTTCTTCGATAATTCTGTCAATATGCGTTAGTATTATGTGTTAGCGGTAATTATTAACTCATTTTATTAGGTTTAATTGAATAAATTTGTTTTTCAAGGTTTAAATGATGGTTTGTTCTTTTTATCAGCATTTAAAAACTTTAAATTGAATTATCCCGAAATGCCATTTTTCGACTTGGGGCGTTATTGCACGCAATGCCTCAATTATAGACTATGAAATCTTTTTAGTTGGAGGTTGTAAACTTGACGTGCCTGTTATTTGTCTAAATCTCTCAGCAGTGACTTTGTTTACGCGGAAACGTAAATCCCCATGATTTTGCATTCTCTCAAGTGGAATACCCTATGCAAAAAGTCATCCTGTGTATGACTTTGAAAATTGGGTTTTTTTACGTCACTTGATTTGTAACTATTAGCAGCAGCAGACTGCCAAAAATTTAGAGTGTGGTTTTTTTGTAAACGAAAAGTGTTCTTAACAATATCTTAAACTAACATAAACCTAATAGAATCAATTTCTTAAAAATACCTTAAAAAGAAAAATACAAAATAACTTAAGAATAGTGTTTTTTTTTTTTTTCTTTCGGGAGGAGAAAAAAGTCGTGTTCAAGAGAAAAACCCGAGGTTTTTCATGCACCACGTCCACGGGTTTGTACCGCATTTTTGGTCTCAAGGATACTGGGCCATCCAGCAACGGCAAGAGCTTATTTGGTCTCCTTGGAACGTAACACAGAAATTTCATCGCCATCGTCGCTGGTGCAGCACTTGAGGCGCTTCGTCACCGTCATCAACGAACAACAGAGCTGTCGTTAAAGGTAACCTTTTGTCAATATTCATTTTTGCGATTACCGAAAAAGGTAATATTTTGGTCCCCGACCAAACAGACTTTAAGGGATGTTAAGCCCATGTCCAAACAACGTCAAAATGTTTCCGTAGCTGCATTTAAAGGATTTTTTTATGCGATGGGTGGTGACGATGGAGAAAGGTATGATACAAAAACAAACACATGGAGCGAAGTAGCACCAATGATAGTCGACGAAGTTGTAGTGCTGTGAATTACAGTTATTTGATAAAAAACAGTTTTTGTCATTTGACTGTAATTTTTGACTGTCAGTTGCAATAAATTGTAAAAGACAGTTAAAATGACTGCAAAAGTAATGGGAGTCTTTTTGACTGTTTTTACAATTGTTTTTTCTGTTAAATTTGTTGTTTTTACCGTCATATTTTTTTGAGTGTACCTTTAATTTAAGCTATAGCACTTGAGAATCCGCATGGTAGTTTTTGTTTTACAAGCAAAACCATTTTCAACGTATTTTTTTTTTTTTCCATATGTACGTATTTCGGAAAATAATAAAAAAAAAAAATTATCACAAAGTCTTCTAATATTAAAATAGTAAAATTTTTACAGTTTTGCTTATAAAATAAAAACTACCGTGCAAATTCTCAAGTGCTATAGCTTAAATTAAAGGCAAGGACACGAGCAACATTTCATAATAAGATGGTTTTTTCATAAAATCTCAAAATTTTGTATAAAACGCGAATTTTAAGCTTTGAGCCATAAAATGGAAAAAATCACTGATACACATATTCGGCGAAATACGTGTATTTTTATTTTTCATAACCTATCAGAAAAACTTTATGAGACCCCAGAGGCGTTTTTTGTGTTGCACTGTGTAATCAAACAGATCATAAGGTATATACATTTCTAAACCACAAAAAAAAGTTACATTTATCCAGTTTGTGCGCATTACAACAGAGAAAAGTATTTGACATTAGCTGTATCTCGAAATTGCAACTTGGCAGCAACTAAAAATAATGTATTTTGCTTTTTGGAGGTTTTAGGCCTGTAAATTTTTTATAAATTTTTATAAAAAACAAAAGAAAAGAAAAATCAAAAATAGTTTTTCAAACACATTGGAAACTTGCAAATAATAATTATTTTATTGGATTTGTATTGAATTTTAATTTTGAATTTTATTAAAAATTCAATTTAAGTTAATATAAATAATATAAACATCAAAAACACTGAACATGTAAAAATATTCAAAAACATCAGACATAAATAACGTTTTACTACACTCAACCATGATTTTATAGCAACTTTTCCTGAATTCTTAAACTTTCTAGCGTTAGTCTTTTGTTATAGTTGCTTTCTATGTTCAGTATTCTTACTTTGTCAAAATCAGCTGTGTGGTTTGTCTCTAGTATATGTTGTGCTATTGCTGTTGATTGTGTTTTGTTTTTAATATCACATTCATGCTCTCCCATTCTCACTTTGTGTGCGCGTTTTGTAGTCCCAATGTATATTTTCCCGCAATTCTCATTTTTGTCACCACTACAAGTAACCAGAGATGGGCAAAATTGTAACTTTTTGTTTCATTAACAAAAAAAAAAAATTTGTTACTTGATACAAAAGTAACAAGTAACTAAAAAGTTTTTGATACTTGATACAAAAGTAGCAATATCATGAGTAACTATTGTTATTGATACATGTATGTATAAACTTACATTTTTAATGGTTATCGTGGATTTTATCAATTTCTTCGTTGTTTTTCAATATTTTTTGATAGAATTGGACTTTTAGCGATTTTTTAAATGTTTCTCGACACTCTTGGACTTTAACCGATTTCTTCGAAGTTTTTCGCTACTTTTGGACTTTTGACGATATTTTGGATGTTTGGATACTTTTGGACTTTAATCGATTTCCTCGAAGTTTTTCGATATTTCTGGACTTTTACCGATTTCTTCGAAGTTTTTCGATATTTTTCGATACTTTTGGACTGTTACCGATTTCTTCGAAGTTTTTCGATATTTCTAGACTTTTACCGATTTCTTCGAAGTTTTTCGATATTTTTCGATACTTTTGGACTTTTGACGATGTTTTGAATATTTCTGGATACTTTTGGACTTTACTCGATTTCTTCGAAGTTTTTCGATATTTTTTTCGATACTTCTGGGCTTTTACCGATTTCTTCGAAGTTTTTCGATACTTTTGGAATTTTGACGATATTTTGGATGTTTTTCGAAACTTTTGGACTTTTACAGATTTCTTCGAAGTTTTTCGATTTATTTCGACTTTACTCGATTTCCTCGAAGTTGTTAGATATTTTACGATACTTTTGGACTGTTACCGATTTCTTCGAAGTTTTTCGATATTTTTCGATATTTTTCGATACTTCTGGACTTTTACCGATTTCTTCGAAGTTTTTCGATACTTTTGGACTTTTGACGATGTTTCTGGATACTTTTGGACTTTTCTCGATTTTTTCGAAGTTTTTGCGATATTTTTCGATACTTCTGGACTTTTTACCGATATCTTCGAAGTTTTTCGATATTTTTCAATACTTTTGGACTTTTGACGATATTTTGGATTTTTTTCGATACTTTTGGACTTTTACAGATTTCTTCGAAGTTTTTCGATATATTTCGACTTTACTCGATTTCTTCGAAGTCTTTCGATATTTTTCAATACTTTTGGACTTTTAACGACATTTTGGATGTTTTTCGATACTTTTGGACTGTTACCGATATCTTCGAAGTTTTTCGATATTTTTCGATACTTCTGGACTTTCACCGATTCCTTTGATATTTTTCGATACTTCTGAACTTTTGACGATATTTTGGATGTTTTTCGATACTTTTCGTTTTCAATCGATTTCTTCTAAGTTTTTCCAAATTTTTCGATACTTTTGGACTTTTGACGATACTTTGAATGTTCTGGATACTTTTGAACCTTACTCGATTTCTTCGAAATTTTTTGATATTTTTCGATACATTTCGACTTTGATCGATTTCTTCGAAGTTGTTCGATATTTTTCGATACTTTTGGACGTTTACCGATTTCTTCGAAGTTTTAAGATATTTTTTGATGTTTATCGATATTTTTCGATACTTTTGCACATTTGATATTTTAGAAGTATAGAAGAAGAAGTACTTTTTAATTCTTTCCGATATTTAAGATGTTTGTGTGTGATCACGAAAAAAAAACGAATTACTCCTTGCTTTTATAAAAAAATTAGGTTCTATTTCATTTCAAAAATATTATATTTACTTCATTGTGCTTTAAAAAAACTAAATTACAAATAAGAATGTATCCAATTATAGCCCAGGAAAATTAGACGAAAAAAGAGCTGCTGTGCGAAATAATTCCAAGTGAATTTTTTTCACCGGAATTGTCTTTATTAAAGCATGATGAATAAGGAGAAAAAAGTTCATTGCAGTCCATTGTGCGCATAAAAAGTTATTCAGGCTCAAAGGTCGCTAAAATCAGTTTTTGCAAATATCTTGCTAACGCAAACTTTTAAAGAAAAATTTTTCTCCACAAATTTGTAACACAGGAAATTTTCTAAGTAAAGATGTAAGAAATTTTTCGTGTAGCTTATAGTTTAGCAGATAACTCAAATAAAAAAGTTATGCACAGTTTTTATATGTAAATGCTACGTATAAGTTCATATTAAAATATCTTACTTTTAAAATTGCGAATACTCTTTAACGAGGAGTCGTACAAAAAAAATTTAAGAAACCGTTCAAAAGATAATTGGATTCTGTATACACCGTATTAATTTTTTTTTTTTTTGGAGCGACTCATGGTCCAAAAGACATTCTTCAAAAACCGTTAAGGTTTTGAAAATACTGGTTTTAGAAAGATATCTCTGAAATGGTATGTCATACGATAAAAAGCAATATCATCATTGAAGTAACCGTTAAGAAGATATTAAAAAAAACCTTTAAATGACAAAAAAACCGGTTTTTATTGAATAACTTCTAAACGGTTACTACAATGTGCACACAAAATTTTTCGAAAAATATTGAAAAACATCGAAAATATCGACAAAAGTCCAAAATATCGACAAAAGTTCAAAAATATCGACAAAAGTATCGAAATGTATCTTAAAACTTCGAAGAAATCGTTAAAAGTCCAAAAATATAGAAAAACATCAAAAATAACTTTAAAGTCGAAAAGTATCGAAAAACATCCAAAATATCGTGAAAAGTCCAAAAGTATCGAAATATATTTAAAAACATCCAAAATATCGACACAAGTCAAAAAGTATCGAAAAACATCGAAGAAATCGGTAAAAGTCCAGAAGTATCGAAAAATATCTAAATACTTCCAAAAAATCGACAAAAGTCTAAAAGTATCGAAAAATATCGGAAAACTTCGAAGAAATCTGTTAAAGTCCAAAAGTATCGAAAAACATCCAAAATGTCGTTAAAAGTTCAAAAGTATCGAAAAATATCGAAGAAATCGGTCAAAGTCGAAAAATATCGAAAAACTTCGAAGAAATCTGCTAAATTCCAAAAGTATCGAGAAACATCCAAAATGTCGTTAAAAGTTCAAAAGTATCGAAAAACTTCGATGTAATTTACTGAGAAGTAATTTTGCTCAGCAGGAACCCCTTGCGCATTGCCTTAGTATTACTATTACTATTGTTCCAGAGATTGCTTTAAAAGTTATCTCCTTCTAGTTTTAAATCAAATTGGGGTACTCGAACGCTTTTAATTATAAGATCCTTTTTATATGTATTTATGTTATTGTTATTTTTTAGTTAATTAAATGTTGTCTAGTCTGTAAGAGATGTCATCTCTGTTTGATATTGATAAATAAATAAATAAATAAATCGAGTAAAGTCCAAAAGTATCCAGAAACATCCAAAATATCGTCAGAAGTCCAAAAGTATCGGAAAATATCGAAAAACTTCGAAGAAATCTGTTAAAGTCCAAAAGTATCGAAAAACATCCAAAATGTCGTTAAAAGTCGAGTGCAGTCGAAAAAATTCGAAGAAATCTGTAAAAGTCCAAAAGTATCGAAAAACATCCAAAATGTCGTTAAAAGTTCAGAAGTATCGAAAAACTTCGAAGAAATCGAGTAGATTCCAAAAGTATCCAGAAACATCTAAAATATCGTCAAAAGTATCGAAAAATATCGAAAAACTTCGAAGAAATCTGTAAAAGTCCAAAAATATCGAAAAACATCCAAAATATCGTCAAAAGTCCAAAAGTATCGAAAAATATCGAAAAACTTCGAAGAAATCGGTAACAGTCCAAAAGTATCGAAAAACATACAAAATGTCGTTAAAAGTCGAGTACAGTCGAAAAAATTCGAAGAAATCTCTAAAAGTCCAAAAGTATCGAAAAACATCCAAAATGTCGTTAAAAGTTCAAAAGTATCGAAAAACTTCGAAGAAATCGAGTAAAGTCCAAAAGTATCCAGAAACATCCAAAATATCGTCAAAAGTCCGAAAGTATCGAAAAATATCGAAAAACTTCGAAGAAATCGGTAAAAGTCCAAAAGTATCGAAAAACTTTCAAAATATCGTCAAAAGTCGAAAAGTCCAAAGTATCGAAAAATACCGAAAAACTTCGAAGAAATCGGTGAAAGTCCATAAGTATCGAAAAACATCCAAAATATCGTCAAAAGTCCAAAAGTATCGAAAAATATCGAACAACTTCGAAGAAATCGATTTAAGTCGAAATGTATCGGAAAACTTCGATGAAATCGGTCAAAAAATATTGAAAAACAACGTAGAAATTGATAAAAATCCACGAAAACCATTAAAAAATGTAAATTTATACATATATGTATATATAACAATAGTTACTCATGATATTGCTACTTTTGTATCAAGTAACAAAATATTTTTTAGTTACTTGTTACTTTTGTATCAGTATCAAAAAAAAATTTCGTTACTTGATACAAAAGTAACAAGTAACTAAAAAATTTTTGATACTTGATACAAGATGTAACTAGTAACAAAAATGTATCAAGTTACAAAAGTAACTAGTGTAGTGTACTCACTGTTACATTGATTCGTAATATTTTACATGCCACCCTAAAGACCGTCACAACAAAACCATATTTCATAAATAAAATAAACAAATAACTTTTCCCACAAAAAATAACGTAAACAATTTAAATGAAAAATCAGAACTTCTCCAATTGCATATTTTAGACAGCAAAAAGCAATAAAACCAAAATCACTAATTCACTACACAAAAGAAGCAAAACCAATTTTTCTGACCAAATTTTTGAGTAAACAATTTGGATACCGAAATACAAAAATTAGTAAATTTGTTTTCATCCCTTTTGGCCTATGCCTCTTACGTATAGCAAGTGTTAAGTTACACACACAATGCAGAGCCATGAGCACAATAACAACATGCATTGAGTTGCACTGGTACCAATGACATTTTAAGTCAAGGCCAAGCATTGAGTACAATTGTTGGTATTCGTGGTTTAGATTTTCATCATGGGAATCCAAAAATGAATTTTATTTGATTAGTGATCAAAAGGGAAAAGTCGGGAATGGAGAAGGAGAGTAAGAAATAGTGGTAAGAAGTAGAATAACAAAAATACTGGTAATTTTAATATATAAGTTTAAAGAATTACTTAAATATAATCAATTCTATTCTTGAAGTTTAAACGTCAACTGTTTAATTTTATTTGAATAAAAAATAGCCTTTGTGGCTTGAAACTTCACTAAAGCCTCGAGGCTGCATAAAAAGACGTGTACGCCTCCAATATACAAGTTACCAACCCCCACACTAGTTTTCTATTTTGGTCTCTGTCTGTGTAAAGATGCTGCTGAGGTTCAGGTTTGATCTATTAGCATCTTCTGCTCTCACCATTGTCCGCATGTATTCATTGTTAGTCAAACTTGGTATGTATATGATGCTCATGGTTCAATAACAATTTTATGGCAAGTTGTCAAAACAAAAAATCTAACCCTGCCCTGCTTTCTTTTAAAAGACTGGAATTAAAATAAATAAAGAAAGTCATTTTAAAAATTTTAAGATTTTAAATTTCAAATTGTTTCAAAAATTTTAAAAATTTTGGTGTTCAGCAAAGCAGAGATGCACGTAAGGTTTCTGTTTACTTTCGTTAGTTTCGATGCTACTCCAGCTATCTCATTTATGGAGCCAAACATCGCCTGCCCAAGAGTAGCCATTTTGCGCTGGCTAGCGCCGCACAATGATGCGATTAGTACATGCTAGACGGAAAAAACTATTTTTTTGCAGTTTTTTATGTTTTAGGTATGGGAAAGTACAAAAAAAATTATTTCAGAATTTTTGGACAAGTGGGTGTGGCACCTCCCATAAAACTTATTTACATTTTGGGCTATATCTTAAAAATGGAACGAACTATGGTTACAAAGTTTTAAGTGTATAAGTTTTATGTAGTTTCTTAAATATTTAAAAAATTTCAGCGCGATTGGACAAATGGGCGTGGTACCTCCCATACAACTTTTTTACATTTTGGGCTATATCTTAAGAACGAAATAAGCTACGGTTACAAAATTTGCAGTGTATGGGTTTTATGTAGTTTCTTAAATCAATTAAAAATTTGAGTACGGTTTGACAAGTGGGCGTGGTACCTCCTACACAATTGGAATATATTTTGGGCTATATCTTAAGAATGGAATAAGCTACGGTTACAAAATTTGCAGTGTATGGGTTTTATGTAGCTTCTTAAATCTATTAAAAATTTCAGTACGGTTGGACAAGTGGGCGTGGTACCTCCCATACAACTACAATATATTTTGGGCTATATCTTAAAAACAGAACAAGCTATGGTTACAAAATTTTAAGTGAATGGATTTTATCTAGTTTCTTAAATTTATAAAATTTTCAGCATGGTTGGACAAGTGGGCGTGGTACCTCCAATACGACTACAATATATTTTGGGCTATATCTTAAGAGCGGAATAAACTACGGTTACAAAATTTGCAGTGCATGGGTTTTATGCAGATTCTGAAATCTATAAACAATTTGAGTACTATTGGACAAGTGGGCGTGGTACCTCTCATACATCTGAAATCAATCTTGCACCATAGCTAACGAAAAAATCTTCAAAAACGAAATTTAAAGAAGACGTGTAATATTTGATTTCTAAGGCACTAATAGTTTATTTTTTCGTATTTTTTACGACATAAGCTGGACAACATTTAGCTTGAATACGATGATAAAGAATCGCTCTCGGGATCGGACCACTATTCGCTACTTGAAGCATTATTTGAGCGAAATTGTCGCACTCCTCTTATTTCCGATGGATCAGCAACAACAAGAAAAACTAATATGTCCGGATGCAATTTGCATAAAAAAGAACGCAAAACAAAAACCAAATAATATTGATATAATAATAAAGCTTAGTAAGTATCAGTGATGCTATTTGATAGTTTTGGAGGGGACTTTTTTTACTCTTCAGAAAGTACTTTTTCGGATGCGAGAGTACTTTTAAATAACATGATTATATAAGCTTTTGTTTTGTTGCTGACGCAAATATATATTTCAGTTTAATTATATAAAAAAATAACAAAAACAAAGGATTTTAAGAAAAAAAAAATATTTGAGGATTTATTTCATATAAAATAAATAACAATGTTTATATCATATACTTCATATCATTTATAATAAATTTCATTATTTATACTTTTTATTTTTTATACATATTTATACTATTTATATAATTAAATATAATTTATTTATATTATTTTTATGTATTAATAACATTTATTGCTTTTCTCGGGCCATCTACGTTTATTTTTTCAAATTTTTTTTCTATAAAAAAATTTTTTTTTCTGTGTATTAACATAACGTATTGTGTTTGTAAATATGTTATCCGGATTAGAGCTCAAAGTAATGAAGTTACCCAAAAAACATTCATAATATTTAGAAAAAATATTCAGAACCTGGATTTCAAATTTAAATTAATAGCATTTTTAGGACAATCAAATAGGTTCAAAAAAAAATACAATGTCAAGTTTGCGCCCTTAGGCACTCCTAGTGCTTAAAGTAGACATAATACTCATTTGAAAAAAAAAAGTTTGGTGAAAATATCAAGTGGCCTTTTTTTTAATTACCAAAATATTTAACCAAATTTTTCGTTTTTAAGACAAATTTACACTTCACTAAAATAGGTTTTTTTTTTTTATTTCGTGTATTTATTTATTTTTTTCCCAGTGTAAAAATATTGTGCGTTATATTACAAATATTCAACTCCAATAAAAAGTCTAACCGACTTAAAATTATATACTTATATTTCAGACAATACGGTCAGAGCCTAATTAATACAGTAATATTTAGTACCATCATATAGAATAAGAAAAAAAGTCAAAGGTAGACATAACACTGATTAAATAAAGAAAGTTTGGTAGAAATATGGAGTAGCCTATTTTTTTTATTTTCCAAAATGTTTTGCAGAATTTGGCGTTTTTTCACATTTATCTCTCTAAATTCTATTCTATAGCACCAACATTTTAAAAGATTTGGTTTTGAATTTATAATATTTCTATAAAATATATCTTGGCCGTAATATGTGCCGATTTTCAACTCTTTTCAATATTGGGAAGTATTAAAAAAAAATTGTGAAAATATCTACTAATTTCATGAAAACAAATTTGTAAAATATCATTTTTTAGGACAACTTTGACGACTTTTGGTATTTTATGTAGAAAGCGGAGGTAAATAAAAAATTACTTATGAGTTAATTATATATTTTCTGATATTTTTTCATATTCGGAATGTAAAAATTCGATTTCGAGTTTTTTCCGTTTAGCTTGTACTGATCGCATCACTTAACTTTGAAACTACTGCACACATATAACTAAAATTTGGAACATATGTAAAAGGCAACAGTACAAATAATGATCACTGGAAAAATGGGCGGTACCACAGGCGACGGGATGTTAGCACCCCATTTATGGAATTTCGGGAAACCACTTATGCTATTCAAAAGGTCATAAAATGGTCAAAAAAGGTCAGTTGGTTTGGCTAATTGGTCAGCGATGGGCAATTTTTAAAAAAATTTTTTAAAAATTTTCAAGGTCAAGGATATGTTAGCACCCCATTTATGGAATTTCGAGAAACCAATTATGTCATTCGAAAGGTCAACAAATTGTCAAAAAAGGTCAGTTGGTTTCGCTAATTGGTCAGCGATAGGGAATTTTTCAAAAATTTTTTAAAGATATTTTTTCAAGAAACCTAAATTTAGAAAAAAAAACCGTTTTTTTCAAAATAACTTCAAAATGGTTCATCCTAGAAAAAAATTTGGAACGTTCAATTCCCTATATGGGTCTCTTCAAACTGTTTTTTCGTCGGACTTACCCTTAATGAGATATCGCATACATACATTAGAGAAGATCAAATTTTTTTTTCCACTTACTTTCATTCACTTTCGGATTCTACGTTAAAATTTATGTTAAAAACTCCTTGGGACCATATATCTAAAGTGAATTTTGACTCAGCCAAAAATCGTTTGAAGTTTTGGGTTTTTTTCGCTGTTGCGAGATTGTCTTTGAAAATGTATAACTTCAGAACAACTTGTTGTATTGCTATGGTTTTTGGCACCGTTCAAACGATGTAATAACGTAGTATCAATGCCTTGGCTAAATTTTGGAAAAGGTCATCTGGTTATGATCTTTTGAATGAAAACATGTAAAAGCTTATACGAAATCTTTCAAAAATTTCATATTTTTAAAAAAAAAAATTTATTGTACTTTTAAGATTTTGTATCCAGATACGGCTAGTAATTTTAAAGTTATGTCCTTTTGAATAAAGACAGATAAAAACTTTATACAAAGTATATTAGGAATTGATTCCTCCTAGAAAAAAAAAAAAAACCGTTACTTTTGAATTTTTTTTATAGCTCATAATGCTTTGGCAGTTTTTTTATACTAATTAATGGTTACACTAGAACTCATTGAAAAAAAAAAAAAAAAATTTTTTTGTTGAAGTTTGCCTTAAATATGTATTTTTTCACCCAACAGTTCTCCTCTGCTTACATTTAAAATGTCATGACTTTGAAATGGCTAGCCGTATCTTGAAAAACAGACCTGCGTTGGGCCTTTTGATGAGCTAAAAAAAAATTCAAAAGTAACGGGTTTTTTTTTTCTAGGAGGAGTTAATTCCTAATATACTTTGTATAAAGTTTTTATCTGTCTTTATTCAAAAGGACATAACTTTAAAATGACTAGCCGTATCTGGATAAAAAATCTTAAAAGTACAATAAATTTTTTTTTTTAAAAAATATGAAATTTTTGAAAGATTTCGTATAAGTTTTTACATGTTTTCATTCAAAAGATCATAACTTTTGAACCAGATGACCTTTTCCAAAAATTAGCCAAGGCATTGATACTACGTTATTACATCGTTTGAACGGTGCCAAAAACCATAGCAATACAACAAGTTGTTCTGAAGTTATACATTTTCAAAGACAATCTCGCAACAGCGAAAAAAACCCAGAACTTCAAACAATTTTTGGCTGAGTCAAAATTCACTTTAGATATATGGTCCCAAGGAGTTTTTAACATAGATTTTAACGTAGAATCCGAAACTGAATGAAAGTAATGGAAAAAAATATGATCTTCTCTAATGTATGTATGCGATATCTCATTAAGGGTAAGTCCGACGAAAAAACAGTTTGAAGAGACCAATATAGGGAATTGAACGTTCCAAATTTTTTTCTAGGATGAACCATTTTGAAGTTATTTTGAAAAAACGGTTTTTTTTTCTAAATTTAGGTTTCTTGAAAAAATATCTTTAAAAAATTTTTTAAAAATTCCTTATCGCTGACCAATTAGCCAAACCAACTGACCTTTTTTGACCATTTTATGACCTTTTGAATAGCATAAGTGGTTTCCCGAAATTCCATAAATGGGGTGCAAACATCCCGTCGCCGGTACCACATCCCCAAAAACAAAATATGTCATGTTTCAGAAATTATTTGACTAAAAAAATAAATTAAAATTAAAATTAAAATTAAAATTAAAATTAAAATTAAAATTAAAATTAAAATTAAAATTAAAATTAAAATTAAAATTAAAATTAAAATTAAAATTAAAATTAAAATTAAAATTAAAATTAAAATTAAAATTAAAATTAAAATTAAAATTAAAATTAAAATTAAAATTAAAATTAAAATTAAAATTAAAATTAAAATTAAAATTAAAATTAAAATTAAAATTAAAATTAAAATTAAAATTAAAATTAAAATTAAAATTAAAATTAAAATTAAAATTAAAATTAAAATTAAAATTAAAATTAAAATTAAAATTAAAATTAAAATTAAAATTAAAATTAAAATTAAAATTAAAATTAAAATTAAAATTAAAATTAAAATTAAAATTAAAATTAAAATTAAAATTAAAATTAAAATTAAAATTAAAATTAAAATTAAAATTAAAATTAAAATTAAAATTAAAATTAAAATTAAAATTAAAATTAAAATTAAAATTAAAATTAAAATTAAAATTAAAATTAAAATTAAAATTAAAATTAAAATTAAAATTAAAATTAAAATTAAAATTAAAATTAAAATTAAAATTAAAATTAAAATTAAAATTAAAATTAAAATTAAAATTAAAATTAAAATTAAAATTAAAATTAAAATTAAAATTAAAATTAAAATTAAAATTAAAATTAAAATTAAAATTAAAATTAAAATTAAAATTAAAATTAAAATTAAAATTAAAATTAAAATTAAAATTAAAATTAAAATTAAAATTAAAATTAAAATTAAAATTAAAATTAAAATTAAAATTAAAATTAAAATTAAAATTAAAATTAAAATTAAAATTAAAATTAAAATTAAAATTAAAATTAAAATTAAAATTAAAATTAAAATTAAAATTAAAATTAAAATTAAAATTAAAATTAAAATTAAAATTAAAATTAAAATTAAAATTAAAATTAAAATTAAAATTAAAATTAAAATTAAAATTAAAATTAAAATTAAAATTAAAATTAAAATTTAAATTTAAATTAAAATTAAAATTAAAATTAAAATTAAAATTAAAATTAAAATTAAAATTAAAATTTTTATTTCCGTATTGGGCTTTGACCGTAGAAAATAAAAACACAAATCTTTGTTTTTTGTATTTTATTTTTAAAATTTAAAATCCGATATTTCGGCTAAAATTGCTAGCCATCATCAGGGACTGAAAAAATAATATGGAGAAATCGACATTTTAAAAATTTATATCACAATTTTTAACACAATTATAAACACAAACACTAAATTTTTACTATATAAAATTTAACAATTTACCATTAAATTTAAAATATTGTTACTAAAATTAAAATTTTAAACAAAACAACGTTGTTCACGTCTAGCTGTATCATTGTCAACTAAATTTATGTCTAAGAAGGTGTTTGTAAATATGCGCGCAACCATCGGTGTCGGATTTGAAGTTTAACCTTTTTTGTGTAGGTGTATTGATGATATGTAGCATCTCTTTCGTGTATCTTCGGTAGTAATTATTTTCTTGTTGAAGTATTTTGGTTTCGTCGAAGTTCGGTAAATGTTTGTTAAAAGTGCAGTGAGCCGCAAGTGCAGTTTTGTTCTTGTTATTTGATTTTATGTCCGATTTATGTCCCGAGATTCTTGTTTTTAATTTACATTTCGTTGTGCCAACATATGTTTTTCCACATTTATCTGTTTCATTACCTTTGCATGTTATTTGGTAAATCAGATTTGACTTTTCCATTTTATCTATTTTACTTTTTGTGTTGCTATAAACACTTCTAAGGGTGTTGTAAGGTTTTGGAGCTAACTGAAAATTGTTTTGGTTATAAATGTTGGACTTTTTTAATTTTTCGGTGTAACCGTGTACATAAGTCACACTTTTAAAAATTTTTGGTTCAGAGTTACTGATATTATTGTTGCTGTTGGTCGTTTGCTGCTCAACCTGTCGTATTAGGTGTCTAATTGTGGCCTCAGGAAAATCATTCATATGCAGAATATTTTTAATTTTAATTTTATTTACTTCATGGAAAACCGTATCACTTATGTCGAGTACTTTTTGAATAAAATTTTTGGCGGTGTTGATAATCGTTTTCTTAGGGTGTTTGGAAAAGAAATTTATTAATCTGCCTGATGCAGTTGGTTTTTGATACCAATCTGTTTTTAAAATGTTATTAGCTCTCATCACGATTGTGTCTAAGTACGGTAATCGTCTCTCGTACTCTTCTTCCTTGGTAAATTTTATGTTTCTGTTATATGTGTTTAATATTTTCAAACTACTCTCGATCGAATCTGTTTTAACTATTG
>OX638368.1:75374908-75430573 GCA_951812925.1 Calliopum simillimum
TCTACGAAAAATTCCAAGAAACTTTGCCCAAGAAACCATGGGTCTAAAATCAATATCGACCCGCCGTAAATTGCGTTGAAGTTTTGTATGTAGCACTTTAAAATTCAATAAAAAAAAAAACAAAAAATTCAAATACTTTGAATAATTTTATATGAAACAAGTAAAAAAAAATTTGAATTTTTTATTTTTCTTATTGTATTTTAAAGTACTACATACAAAATAGTAAATAATAATAATAAACATGTATGCCTCATCAGATCAGTTTTAGTTAGATCTTGTCAGAAACCGTACTCGAACCCGTGACTCCGGTTTTCTAATGAAAGAAAACGCGGTGCTTTAGCGATTAAGCTATCAGACGCGGATAAACTCTCTGAACAGGATCGCCATTATGCATAAATCATAAGGCTCACTAGCGCCGTCTGTTGTGAAAAATTGCCAAATTGTTAGTTGGAACACACTCTGGTTTTGAGACATGCTACGCTAGCTACAATTAAAACCTACAAGGGCGGATTTGTTTTCCACATACAATGCAGGCTCTCGAAATTACGAGAATTTTAATGATAGATAGGCAGGTTCCCCTAGATAAATTGTATGTATGTATGTATATTTAGGTATATAAAAATTTACAAAATAATTTCTAAATAAAAATGGGAAACAATACAAATTATAAAATACACTAAATAAAGATAACAAAATGTAATAATTATATACAAATATTGAAGAATGGTAGGTGACATTGTATGTATAAAAAATAAAGTATTTAATGCCACGTCGATGAAGGATATAATTTCATTAAAAGATTAAAATGACCAAAAATAGAATAACTTTAATTAAGTGTGGTGGGTTGAGAGAATTGAAAAATATGGAAAAAACGGGAAAAAAAGGAAATAAAAATTTTTAAATAGAAAATTACAAAATTATGGAAAATTTGTAGGTTTAATTTAAAATTTAAAAGTGCAACAAAAGCAAAAAAATAAAAATCTAAGTGAATTAATAATAACGCATGGAAAGCAAAAAAAAAACATAAAATACCTCAAACAAAGCCTTGATCTACTCAATGGTATAAATCAAATGCAGGGACGAAGCAAAACTTCAATTTCAGCTAAATCAAAACAAAGCAGCCATAACTTAACTTGTCTTAGAAACGTCGTTAAGATGCGAAGCACTTCAAAGATTCCGGAAGTTTATTGAAAAGCCTACAAGAAAGAATATGAAAGGAATTGCGGTAACCTGTTGTCCGAAATGTTCTGACATTCATTATGAGGACTTTAGGACATTATGAAGTTAGTTTATTGGCTGTTGCTTGTATAGTACTGTGACGAAAAATAACACATGAAAAGAAACTTCACGCCATTTCGAGATAAAACCAGTGACGTCACGAAAGTACTTGACAGTGATGCCAAATTTTGTCAAGAAACTATTAGCCGAAGGAATCAACGAGATGTTGCCAGATGTTTCGCTAATGCAATTCTAGAACGTTCATCCGGGTATAAAAGGAGCTGTTCATGAGAGTTGCAACACAGTTGATTTTAAGCAATAAAGTGAAAGAGTTGTACACACAGTGCCAGTGAAAGTAAATAAAGTGCTAATTGTAATATTAGATTTGAATGTAATAAATAGTGAAATAAACAATTGTACCGTGTGAAAATAAACATTTGTGATTTAAATAAACCATTTTATAACTAAATAAAGTGTGTGTTTTTGATTGCTACACAATCCAGTGATCGAACTCAGAAAACAGTAAGAAATCGAAATTATCGTCATAGAGACAGGAAATTTCGTAACAGTACTAATGAAAGTACCAACGCGCTTTTTCTTAATGGAAGTATGATAAATTTATATTGAACTAATTAAACAGTCATTTTTGAAATTTTTCAACAACAGACGCAAGCAAGTGTTAACATGGAAATTGATTCCACATACATATTTATATATTTTCATATATAAACATGGGCGTTAGGAAATAACGCCCAAGGAAATAACGCCCAAAAAAAAAACGAAATAACGCCCAAATTATTTTCATATAAATTTGGGCGATAATCATGTAGCCTCATCAGATCAGTTTTAGTTAAATCTTGTCAGAAACCGTATTCCCTATCGGACACGGATAAACTCTCTGAACAGGATCGCCATTATGCATAAATCATAAGGCTCACTAGAGCCGTCTGTTGTGAAAAATTACCAAATTGTTAGTTGGTAACACACTCTGGTCTTGAGACATGCTCGTAATTTCGAGAGCCTGCATTGTATGTGGAAAACAAATCCGCCCTTGTAGGTTTTAATTGTAGCTAGCGTAGCATGTCTCAAAACCAGAGTGTGTTACCAACTAACAATTTGGCAATTTTTCACAACAGACGGCGCTAGTGAACCTTATGATTAATGCATAATGGCGATCCTGTTCAGAGAGTTTATCCGTGTCCGATAGCTTAATAGCTTAATCGCTTAAGCACCGCGTTTCCTTTCATTAGAAAACCGGAGTCACGGGTTCGAGTACGGTTTCTGACAAGATCTAACTAAAACTGATCTGATGAGGCTATAAACATGTTTATATATGAAAATATATAAATATGTATGTGGAAGTAACCGAAACATATGCAATCAATTTCCATGTTAACACTTGCTTGGGTCTGTTGTTGAAAAATTGCAAAAAATGACTGTTTAATTAGTTCAATATAAATTTATCATACTTCAATTAAGAAAAAGCGCGTTGGGGCTTTTATTAGTACTATACAAGCAACAGTCAATAAACTAACTTCAAAACTATTATTATTTATCGTATATCACAAATTACTATTTTTGTTTATTATATTGGGTCTATAACTTAAATCGTGCGGTTTTTTTTTTTCAAAATTTTAACGTTTATTTAAGAAAAACATGTACAATAGTATTATTCAAAGTATTGTCTATCGTTTTTCCCATCTTTCTGGTAACGTATGGATTCCGCGCCAAAAGAACAGCTCCGGTTTTGAAGCCAAAAATGAATCAAGCCAATTTCTGATACCCTGTTCTGAAGTGAAGCGTCTCCCGGTGAGAGCGTTTTCCATAGACCGAAATAAATGATATTCGAACGGGGCAAGGTCCGGGCTATAAAGCGTGTGAGCAAAAACTTCCCATCCAATATTTTCCAAATAGTTTTTAACCGGTCTTCCAACGAGCGTTGTCATGTTGAAAAATTGACTTCGTGTCTGGTCGCATATTCCGGTCGTTTCTCGGCTATGGCTCTATTTTAATGGATCAATTGTGTTCAATAGAGGTCAGCTGTGAGCATTACCTTGGCACCATGGATATTTACCTTTGGCTAGGAAGGTCCTGGTCTTCCCGCTTCCCTGCTAAACATTCCCGTCTGGCCATCCCCCTATTACGACCATATTAATAATAATAATCGAGTTTAGCTACTGCAGCTAATAGCCTTGTTCGCCAATTAGCAAAAAAGGCTATAAATCAAATTTAAAGCTTTTATAAAATTTTTTTGAAATAAGGGATAAAAAAACCATGCAAGTTAACACTAGTAATATTTTGTTTCATATCCCGTAGCATTATCACACTTTCACAACATACCCTTATAGCCTATATGTACATAAACATGTAAGGGTATTTTCATACACCTGCAAAGATGGAATGTTTGAAAAAATTAACCCAGCATGCTGTTTGGCTCGGACAAAATACTTACAAAAAACATGCATTACGCAAAATATGACAAAAAAAAATCTTAACGAGTGATGGCAAATACAGTTGACTAGTTATTTTTCAATCTAAGTTTGAGTTGACCTTTTGACAAGTTATCATTATAAAATTCACAGTTATTGACAAGGGTTGTCATGGGATCAAAAGGAGCAGAAAACATATAATTAGTTCTACTAACCGGTTGATAAAATAATTGTGGAGAATTACGATCGCTTCTCCTATTTATATTGAAAAAATATAGTCATCCCCCTTTTACGAAAATGTCAAATATTTTTTGCGGTTGCCAGAGTTTTTTTCCAATTTTAGCCATTGTTGGTGAATTTTTTTGGCTTATGTGCAAATGTAAAATGTTTATAAAAATATTTCGCAATAGAATAAGAAAAGCTTTAATTACATTAATTGTTATAAAATACATAAGAAAGCTATATATTTGTTAATATTTCTGTGGTAGTCTCACCTTCATTATTTTACGAGTAACTGCCATACCTAAATTGGAGCGTCAGGCGTTGCGTTATTTAACGTTACACAAAAGCATCAAGCGCCATAACGAAATAAAGAGCGTTGCGTTAAAGCCATTTGTTTGTCAAAATCATATTGTTGTTTCCTTTTTTACTTTTCTGCAGCTAACTTTACTCCATAACGCTTTGTCAAAATTAGAAATTCCAATAGCTGAGCGTTGAGCGTTGGCAATTTCGGTATGCGCCATACACATTTTTTGACAGTAAAATAACGGTAACGCTCTAATTTAGGTATGGCAGAAAAAACAATTTTTCAAAATGGAAGTGTTATAACACAAATATATTTGCTATTTTTTTGCCGCTTTAGAGCATAAGTACCTGGAGACCGATCCCTGCTCGGTCAACAATCTAATCTTATTATTTTAGTCGATGTTTTTATTTATAGCTATTTTTTGTTATGAAACTTGTATCTTTTCACTTCTAATGATCATGCTTTAAAAATAAATAATAACCGATGAGAATAATAATAAGAAAAATTCGGAAAGCATCGATTGGTATAGAAAAATATCAAAAACTCAATTTTTTTCTTTGGTGAAATAGAATGCCCTAAAATAAAAAAATGGGATATGCCACGCACCCAAAATATTTTGTCTTTTGTATGGCGGCTGAAATATATTATCATCAAAGGATCATAACTCGGAAAATAAGAATCCTATTGGAAAAACCACGAAGGATATTTGGATCAGGAAGAGTGTAGCTATTCGAGTCTATTAATAAAAAAGAATTTTACCTATTCTTGTAGCTACGCTGTAAGACTGAACATAGCGTTATATTCAAGTTCAAGCAGGGATATTTCAAAATCCTGCAGGTATAATAACAGTTCTGCTGATGAAGACGGATTCAGCGTCAAAAAGAACATAAGACTCCATATATAGCCCAGGAAAATAAGACAAAAAATAGCTTCTGTGCGAAAAAATTCCCAGTGGAAATTTTTCACCGGAATTGTCTTTATTTATGCATGATACACAAACTGTGAAAAGTCCATTGCAAAGTCGTGTGCGCATAAAAAGTTATTCGGGCTCAAAGGTCGCTAAAATCAGTTTTTTGCAAATATCTCGCTAATGCTAACTATTACAAAAGATTTTAAAGCACAGGAAATTTCCAACAAAAGTACGTTAAAATTATTTGCGTACGACTTCTAGTTTAGGAGATCACCCAATTTAAAAAGTTGTTAACAGTTATGATACGAAATACTACCTATGAGTTCATATTAAAATATCTTACTTTTTAAATTGCAATAACTCTTCAATGAGAAGTTGTGCAAACAAAATTAAAATGCCGTTTGAAAGATTATTTAATTTTCTATATACCGTACAAAATTTTTTTTTCGAACGGCTCATGACCTTAAAAATATTTTTGAATAACCGTTAAGGCTCTGAAATTACTGATTTTTTAAGGATATCTCCGAATTGGTAAGTACTACGATAAAAAGTAATGGGACCAATTTTGTAGAGAATTACAAGATCTACAAAAACTATGCGATATGTGTGCACATAGAAGTAACCGTATAGAAGATATTCAATAGAAACCCGGTTTTTTGGCATTTTAAAGGTTTTTTGGAATATCTTCTAAACGGTTACTTCTATGTGTACACATATCGCTTATTTTTTGTAGATCTTGTAATTCTCCACAAATTTGGTCTCATTATTTTTTATCGTAGTACTTACCAATTCGCAGATATCTTTAAAAAACCAGTAATTTCGAAGCCTTAACGGTTATTCGAGAATATTTTTAAGGTCATGAGCTGTTCGAAAAAAAAATTTTGTACGGTATATAGAAAATTAAATTATCTTTCAAACGGCATTCTAATTTTGTTTGTACAACTTCTCATTGAAGAGTTATTGCAATTTAAAAAGTAAGATATTTTAATATGAACTCATAGGTAGTATTTCGTATCATAGTGTTAACAACTGTTTAAATTGAGTGATCTCCTAAACTAGAAGTCGTACGCAAATAATTTGTTGGAAATTTCCTGTGCTACAAAATTGTAGACCAACATTCTTCTGTAAAAGTTAGCATTAGCGAGATATTTGCAAAAAAACTGATTTTAGCGACCTTTGAGCCCGAATAACTTTTTATGCGCACACGACTTTGCAATGGACTTTTCACAGTTTGTGTATCATGCATAAATAAAGACAATTCCGGTGAAAAATTTCCACTGGAAAGTTTTTCGCAGAAAATGTCTTATTTTCCTGGGCTAATAAGAATTTCATTCCATTTTTTTTTTTGTGCCTGAGTTATTAACCAAAATTTTTATTTTGATAAGAAAGCGGGCGTGGCAATTATTAAACAAAGCCTTCTGGTTGTTATGTTTTAGATTCGCATAAAAATTTCATCAAAATCTGTTGTATCATTTGCGAGAAATAGCATTTAATGTGATTTACTTGTATGGGAGGTTCCACGCGCACTTTTGATATTTTGCCCACTTTCAGGTCGTAGGTGCCTAATAGCAAGTAGACTCCCTACAGTTAAATTCAGAAAGATTGCTTTAGCAGTTTTCTTTTCATAGCGCATTATATTTTTTTGGGCGATGCCACGCCCTTTAACGATTTATCCCAATAAATTGGCATATCACATATTAATACTTGTTTGCAGAGGTAATAGCTCCTAAATTTTCATCAAAATTGTCGGAGTCGTTTTCGAGTAATATTGAATCAAAATTTTCAAGGTTTAAAAAGTGGGCGTGGCACTTATTCGACCCCGCTCACTTTTCATTTCTTACAAGGTATTATTAAGCAGTACCTACATACCAAATTTCATTAAAATACCTTGTAACATTTGCGAGAAATAGCATTTAACGTATTTTGCCTGTATGGGAGGTTCCACGTGCAACGCCGATATTTTGCCCACTTTCAGATCAGAGATGTCTTATAGCAAGTAGGCTCCCCACAGTTAATTTAAGAATGATAACTTTATTAGTTTTCTTTTTATACCGTATTATATTTTTGTGGGCGGTGCCACGCCCTTCAACGAGTTTTCCTAATATAACGGCATATAACATATTAATACCTGTTTGCAGAGGTAACATCTCCTGAATTTTCATCAAAATTGTTGGATTCGTTTTCGAGTAATATTGAATCAAAATTTTCAAGGGCTAAAAAGTGGGCGTGGCACTTCTTTTATCCCGCCCACTTTTTGTCTATTACAAGGTATTACTAAGCTGTACCCGCTCACAAAATTTCATTTAAATACATTGTATAGTTTGCGAGTTATGAACATATCAAATTTAAAATTTAATGCGATGCCACGCCCCCTGGTGAGCATTTACAAAGTTCAACCCTAGCTCATTCTTCATTGTATGTTAGTATCTAACATTATCCGAAGTTTGATTAAAATCGCTGAAGCCGTTTTCTAAAAAAAATTTTGCCCGTTCCAAACATACATAAGTACATAGGTACATAAGTACATAAGTACATACAATTTTATCTCGTATAAGAAGAGAAGATATAGAAACAATTATGATTAATGTTTTAAATAAACAATATAAATCGATATTTTTTACGAGATCAAAACGCCTTTTCTGAAAACATACAATTTCTATAATTTCCCAATCAATAGCTGTGTTTTTAACGAATGTTTATCTTTGCTTGTCTTTAGCACATTTATCCGTGTTAAATAAAGCTAATTTGCTGTTGCTTTCCTATAGATTCCTCAGAATGTGCTTACACAAGCACAGATAAACTGTCGTGAAAAACTCAGCTAATTATTTTAACTAGTATCGCCGGTGGCCAAAATTTGGCCTTTTACTTTGAGATAGATACACTTCTTCCGAGTACCGTTTGGTAAAAAACAATGCCAGAACATTGAGTATTCATTAGTCGTAGCAACATTTTTTATATGCAGCAGGCTCAGTATATCTTAAAACCGAATAACATAAAAATTGGTGTAGTGCTTGTGCCAAAAAATATCGGAAAACATCCAAAATATCGAAAAGATCTCAAAAATATCGACAAACATCGGTATGTATATCAGTAAAAGTCCAAAAGTATCGAGCAACACCCAAAATATTGGTAAAAGTCCAAAAGCATCGAGAAACATCCAAAATATCGAGAAACATCCAAAATATCGATAAAAATCCAAAAGTATCGAGAAACATCTAAAATATCGGTAAAAGTCCAAAAGTATCGGAAAACATCCAAAATATTGGTAAAAGTCCAAAAGCATCGAGAAACATCCAAAATATCGGTAAAAGTCCAAGAGCATCGAGAAACATCCAAAATATCGGTAAAAGTCCAAAAGTATCGAGAAACATCCAAAATATCGATAAAAGTCCCAAAGTATCGAAAAATATCCAAAATATCGGTAAAAGTACAAAAGTATCGAAAATCATTCAATATATCGGTAAAAGTCCAGAAGTATCGATAAACATCCAAAATATCGATAAAAGTCCAAAAGTATCGAAAAACATCCAACATATCGATAAAAACCCAGAAGTATCGAGAAACATCCAAAATATCGATAATAGTCTAGAAGTATCGAGAAACATCCAAAATATCAGAACGTCGACAGTGCGCAACAAAACAAGTTTCGTGCAAGCAAGGGAAAAACAACAACAATAAAATTTCTATCACTCCACTGTGTCATTCACTTTCTTAAAAACACAGCATAACATTGTGCATGCTGTTGTTGTTGTAATTATATGGGAAACTTTGATCCTGTTTTTAAATACCTTAATGGCAACTTATGAGGATAATTTTTGGATTCGTGGATTCTACACCACAATACCTTTCATATAAAAAATATCGAAAATCGGTTAAATGGTTAGCTCGAAAAAGGGAGACAAAAAAAACTGTTCACGTATTTATATATAGATAAAATTTTCTGTCAACTGTAGAAAAGCTTTTTAAGGTCGCTGTGCAATCCATAACCTTTTAAATAATAGCTGTGCTTTTGTGGACACTTTATCTTGGCTTGTGTAAGCACATTCTGAGAAATGTGTGAGAAAGCAACAACAAATGTGCTAAACTTTTTCCAGATAAATGAATGTACTTAGGACAAGCCCAGATAAAGCTAATTATTAATATGGTTGGAAGTTATGAAAAAGTACAATTATAACATTTTACAGTTTAAGGATCGATTCACAATGACTAAGTAAATAATTTTTAACATTAAGTTTACAAATTAGAGCATGAAATGCTTAAGATTAAGCAAATTTATTGATTTTATTGACGATAAAAAAAAAAATTTTTTTGTTATTTATAATTTTTTAAAAAGAAAAGAAAAAAACAAAACCCAAAAGAATTATTTAATTAAATTGAAATGTTTGTTACCAAAATTAACATAAAAAACAAGTTTGATCTTCTTCGATTTTTATAGTTTTAATTGAAATGAATAATTTTTTTCTTCAAAAACAATATTGAGTAGAGCACTACTGCACGAAATAGTGTGACATTACCATTCCTATAAAAAGTAAAAGGTTTTTATAAGATACTGTAGTCATTAACGGCCCAATTTTATCACAAAAGTAAAAAACTATGAATTTTTTTCAAGATAATTTTTTACTATACAATTTTTTTTTTATTTCAATGGTTCTCAGCTTGAAACAGCAGGTATGTAAAGTTATACTTTTCACACAATTAACTCACATCAGTAAAATTTCTTTAAAACTTACTTCCACAAAACTTCCACTTTTCGTTTGGTTAGGTCTGGTATCACCAAAAATGACGATTTTCGTGTGGTAAATGAAAATGCATAGAAATGTATCCAATCCCTAAAAAACTGACCACCATTCGCCTCTAGTCTACTCTATGGTTTGTATTTATATGCGTCTCGCTTTTACAGCCAGTGAGTGTTGAGCAAAGAGTAGACTAGAGGCGAATGGTGGTCAGATTTTAAGGGATTGGATACAGTTCTATGAATTTTGCAATATTTTCACTCACCACACGAAAATCGTCATTTTTGGTGATACCAGACCTAACCAAACGAAAAGCGGGAGTTTTGTGGGAGTAAGCTTTAGAAAAATTATCCTGATATGACGAATTTGTGTGAAAAGTATTATTTCACATATTTCCTGCTTTTAAAACTTAAGAACCCTTAAAAGAAATAGTAAAACTTGTAAAGTAAAAAAATTAAGTTTAAAAAGTTGTATAATTTTTATTTTCGTTTTCATTATTAAGGGCCGTTAATGAATACAGTATCTTATAAAAACATTTTACTTTTTATAGCTACAGTAACATCACACTTTTTGTACATCAGTGCTCTCTCATTATTGTTTTTGAAGAACAAAATTATTCATTTCAATTAAAACTATTAAAATCGAAGATCAAATTTGTTGTTTTTTATGTTAATTTTGGCAATAAATATTTCGATTTAATTAAATCATTCTTTTGGGTTTTGTTTGTTTCTTTTAAAACAATTATAACACAATAAATTCCAAATAAAAAGAAAATACTACAAAAAGACACAGCAAAAAAATTTTTTTTAACGTCAATAAAATGAAAAAATTGCTGAACTCTCAAGCATTTCAAGTTCTAAGTAGTAAACTTAATGTTAAAAATTACTTACTTAGTCATTGTGAAATGGATCCTTATACTGTACAATGCTTTAATTGTACTTTTCATAATTCCCAACCATATTAACAAATAGCTGAGTTTATGTGGACTCTTTATCCGGAATTGTTCTAAACGCATTTATTTATATATTTATATATATTTAGGCATGAAATGACCAACAAAAGTTGTTGGGATTAAGTATAAAATTGTTGGCATTACGACTTTTTTTTTGCGTGTAGAAAAAAATTTTAAGGTCGCTGTGCAATCCATAACCTTTTAAATAACAGCGGTGCTTTTGTGGACACTTTATCTTGGCTTGTGTAAGCACATTCTGAGAAAAGTATAAGAAAGTAACAACAAATGTGCTAAATTTTTTCCAGATAAATGAATGTGCTTAGGACAAGCCCAGATAAAGCTAATTATTAATATGGTTGGGAGTTATGAAAAAGTACAATTATAACATTTTACAGTTTAAGGATCGATTCACAAAGACTAAGTAAATAAAAGTAAAAAAAAGTCGTAATGCCAACAATTTTATACTTAATCCCAACAACTTTTGTTGGTCATATCATGCCCAACAGTTTTACGCAAGAGCGATAAAACTGTTGATTTCTCAAATACCAAACTCTTCATTCAACAACTTTCGTATTTGCCCCAAAATGTAAAAATGTTAATAATCAAAAGTAAAGATTGTTGGCGGAAATACTTAACTTTTGAACTAACTATTAAAAGTTCTTGTGACAAAAGTGATTCCTTTTGAACCAAGAGTGAAATTTTTGAATCCTTAAGAACGAAAATACTTGGCCGAAAAGTGAAACACTCTTGTTTTAAAAGCGAAAGTACTTGAGAATTCAACAGTAAAAGTTGGCACAAATTTTTTTTTTTTTGCCTTATTATTCAAATAAAAACACCAAATTATTTAAAATTTTATTTTATTTTATTTTTATATCATTAAAACACTTTCTCTGGTATTCAAAATAAACTTGTCTGATGGCAAAGAAACATTTTCAATAGTTTATATATACATACATACATACATTCAAATTTTGCCCCAAAATGTAAAAATGTTAAAAATCAAAAGTAAAGATTGTTGGCGGAATTACTTAACTTTTGAACTAACTATTAAAAGCTCTTGTGACAAAAGTGATTCTTTTTGAACCAAGAGTGAAATCTTTGAATCCTTAAGAACGAAAATACTTGGCCGAAAAGTGAAACACTCTTGTTTTAAAAGCGAAAGTACTTGAGAATTCAACAGTAAAAGTTGGCACAAATTTTTTTTTTTTGCCTTATTATTCAAATAAAAACACCAAATTATTTAAAATTTTATTTTATTTTATTTTTATATCATTAAAACACTTTCTCTGGTATTCAAAATAAATTTGTCTGATGGCAAAGAAACATTTTCAATAGTTTAAATATAATATGAATCGCAAGTTCCTAAAACAATATGTGACCAATTATGTAAATTTCGTTAATAGTTTGGTAAAATATTTTCAAAATAATTATAATTACATTTTTCCATTTGACGTAACTGTTTTTCTTATAAATAATCCCTCTGAAAGTCAAGGAATCTACTTCTTTGCCGGTTGTATAATTTTCACAGAGGTTCGAATAGTAAGAAAGTTGAGTTAAATCGAAATCTATAATATTTTTTAGTTGTGAACAATCAGTTTGAAAAAAATTATTTTCAATACAATTAAGCGAAAATTCAAGGCAATGTTTTAGAGTTAAAGTGTAAGGCACATTTCTTCGCGAATTATTTACATGAGCATATCTTTTGAAAAATGATGCTTACTTTCAAATCGAAAACTCCACAAATGTTTAAGTGGACCCAGTTTTTTTATAACTGTGGGATATTGTGTCATAAAATGATGCTTTGGCTTCATAAAACAAGTTTGATCTTCTTCGATTTAAATAGTTTTAATTGAAATGAATAAATTTTTTCACCAAAAACAATATTGAGTAGAGCACTGCTGCACGAAATAGTGTGACATTACTGTATAAAAAAATAAAAGGTTTTTATAAGACACTGTAGTCATTAAAAGCCCTTATTAATGAAAACGGAGACTCAATTTTATCAAACTTTTTAAAGTTATTGTTTTTACTATACAAGGTTTACTATTTCTTTTAAGGGTTCTTAACTTTTAAAAGCAGGAAATATGTGAAATATGTAGTACTTTTCACACAAATTCGTCACATCAGGATAATTTTTCTAAAGCTTACTCCCACGAAACTCCCGCTTTTCGTCTGGTTAGGTCTGGTATCACCAAAAATTACGATTTTCTTGTGGTGAGTGAAAATATTGTAAAATTCATAGAAACGTATCCAATCCCAAAAAATCTGACTACCATTCGCCTCTAGTCTACACTATGATTTTGGTTTTTGTTGAAGTTTGAAGAGAACCTTTTAATTTTATGACTGAGATAAAATCAATTTACTGAAATTTAATTGATATTATTTTTATCAAGGACTCTTATTTTTAATTAAAAAAAAAAGATTTAAACAAAAAAATTTTAGTAAATGGCCAAAACCCATTTTTTTGGAGATAAAGTGGGTTCGAAAGTGACAATTGTCACTGTAGATCCATTTAAATAAAATTTATAGTGTATAAGTATTTTGTAGGGTTGTACAATGAGCTGATAGAACCTGTTCGAATATTAACATTTCTATTCAAAATCATTTGACAAAGCGTCTTATAGGGCTATTCTGGCTAAGACAGCAGAAAGTCTTTCGGAATACATGTCAGAATTACTTTCTAAGATTTTTTAAGAGTCCCGAAGACATTCGGTATTCTGGCGCAGAAATCTTTTAGAAAAAGCTCATAAATTCACCACACAAAAACTTTCGTGGTGAACTTGTCAAATTGTGCAAAATAACATGGTTGAATTGCTCTGGTTGCAGCGATAACAAATGCTGCTTCTTCTTAAACTACGAAAATGTCAAAATTCTTTGCTGTGATTCTAGACTTTTGACAGACAGCAAGGCAAGATGCCGGGTTCCATTTTTTTATTTTGACATGCAAAATAAGCTCTTGCGCGCCGCCATATAATATTGTGCAGAAATTGTTGCTACATGTTTTTACACAAACTTTTTTTTTCTTTTGTAACTATTAGAACAAATATTAGACCAAAATAGTTATAATTTTGTTTTTCCCTTTATCATTATCATTCACTCAAACAAAAATTTAACAACTGCCAAATCTTAGGCAACAATTTTACTTTAAAAACTGTTGTTGATTTTTTATATATTTTTTTTTGCCCAAATAGGGCACTCAAAATTAATTACAACAACAACAACAGAAAGTTCTGGTCAAATCTATTTTCGGAGATATAGCCATCGGAATATCGGGATATAGTTTTTATGAAAACCGGTAAAAGTTCAGAATCCCTTAATGGATTTTAATAATATTGGATTCATACGAAAGGTATTTTAACTGGCTATTAATCCGACATGCAAAAGTTTTAAATCCGAGTCATGGTTTTGGAGATATGGCGAATTTTCGAAAATTTTTACCGGTATTTTTGTTTTTAATGCACTAGTTTTCCAAAAATGTCTTAATAACAAAAACGGCATAAGAAGGATAATTTAATAAGCTACAATACTGAACACAAAATTTTCTAAATCTGGCTCGTATTTTTCGAGATATTACGACTTTTCTGAAATTTGGGCCGATTCTTTTCCCACAGTAATTTGGCATAAGAATAGGGGTAAGTGGGCGGCTTCGGCCGCAGCTCAGGATTTAAAACTCCCAAAAATCCTATACCGGCTTCACGGTCTATAATATATCCATGACCAAGTTTGCTAGCAAAATTCCAAATTTCCGTTGTTCATGAAAATTTCTTTGGCTTACTTTTTTGTTTTCCTATAAAAAATGTGCTAATGAAAGAAGTGAGGCATAAATTGCATATCAAATCGAATGAAATTGATTAGAATTCTATAATTTGGTACAAAAGCTAAAGGTTAATCAGACTTTTTTTAAAAAAATAGTGCTTTAAAAATAAAAAACTGGTCAAAATGTTTGAAAATACGTCATATCTGGAAAATTTTGACTCGGATTTAAAATTTGTGTACAACAATTTTGTAGTTAGTTAAAATACCTTTGATATGACACCAATATTATTAAAATCCAGATAGGGGTTCCGAACTTATACCGGTTTTAATTAAAGCTATATCCCGATCTTTCGATGGCTATATCTCCGAAAGTAGATCCGATCAGACATTTTCGATTACATATTCTTTCTTAAAATTAAAAGCGTAATAAGCCAAATTAGGTTTAAAAAAAAATTATAACAGTCGATAATCTAATAGCGTTTTCTTTTCTGAAAAAAATTCTGCATTTTTTCTGCCCTCTTTTTGAAAGTCACTTTTTTTCCGTTCGTTTCTAAAAAAAAAGTCTGACCTGTAAAACTAGTCGTGTTCGTTTCTGAAAAAATGCTACTTTTAAAATGCAAAAAATGTAGAATTTTTTGACCCGTAAAATTCGAAGGTGCAAAGAATTCTGCCTTGTAAGCGCTACCAACTGTAGAAAAAAATTGATGCTGTTTTGACATTTGTCATGTCAATAATTTCAAATTGTTATTCGAGGTAAATAAATAAAATCGTAAACACATAAATAAAACAAAAATAACTTCAAAATGGACAAAACAAAAACTGCTTGTGGTGTAAATAATTTCATTAGAAATGAATTAATTACAAGTTCATCATCATTATTTTTTCATTATTTTCCACAGCTCTGCAGGGTGAAGATTCCAAAGATTCCAGCATGGGTTAATCAACAAGATATTCTATAAAATTTTTCACATTAATTCTAAAGATTGCATAAGATGGAAATATTAACCTTGAAAAATGATTTCCTGGCTACACATTTCAAGCGTTGATTTTTTAAGAGAAACAAATGAAAAATCTTTGTTTTGTCTTCTTCAAAAAGTTTTTTAAATTTTAATTTTAATAAAAAACTAGTAAGGGTGGTATCTTTGGCCTGTCCAAAAACTAAATACCCTACACTGCATTTAAAGTATATTATTAGGAGAGTATAAGAACAAATTGCTTATATGGGAAGTGCCACGCCCTCACCTCCGAGCTTACCTTGATTTTGCGTAGAGCTTGCATTTATTGTTCTGAGTGTTTGAGTAAAATTCGGTTAGGTTTTCTTTAAAAAATCTTTCAGTATAGCATTTTTAAACTTTCGCTTATATGAGAGGTGCTACGCCCTCTAATCCTACTTCGCCTACTTTAAGCTCAGAGTTTACAATTAATGTTCTTCGTGTTTGAGTGAAATTTGGTTTGATTATCTCAAAAAACGATTTCCGTATAAAATTTTGAAACTTTTGTTTATATGTGAGGTGCCACGCCCTCTAGTCCGAATTCGCCTAGTTTTTGCTTAGAGCTTATGTTTATTTTCCCTAGTACTTATGTGTATTTTGCTTCTGTTATTGCGAATAATGCTGTTATTATTGCATTTTGAATAAATTTTTTGTAAGGGCGGTAGGCGTGTCCGTTGACCGACTTCGCTCATTTTCAATCCCCCGAGCTAACTTTTACGACGGAGGCTGTGCACCAAATTTCATTGAATTATGTTGCTCAGTTTTCCCAAAAAATGTATTTCCACACACACCCAGCCACCCAGCCACCCAGCCAGCCAGCCAGCCAGCCAGCCAGCCAGCCAGCCAAACGGACATGGCTATATCGACTCAGGAGGTGACGCTGATCAAGAATATATATACTTTTCTATATCTGCCATGCCTCCTTCTCTGCGTTACAAACGGAAGGACAAAGTGAATATACCCTGGGTGTAGGGTATAAAAATACGTCAAAAGTAAATAACAGTGTAGCCAATATCTAAACATTGAAAAAAATGTTGCATTTTTTCTGATCTATTGTAAACTTGAACAGGTCAAAATTTTTTGATTTCAGGTCAACATTTAAAAAATTCTGCATTTTTAAAGGGCAAAATTTTTAGTCGAGAAAAGAAAACGCTATAACATTAAGCCCAGCTGTTTTATGATAAAAAATTATAAACAAGCAATAAAATAAAATTGTTCATAATTCTTCACTTTTCAAATAATAAAAACCTGACAGCAAGCAACTAATAGCTTTAAGATGGCTCTAAGACCTCCTACGTAGCAGGTACTAAAAGTCGTATTCATAAAGACGGAAAAGAGCTTTATAAATGCTACCAGAATACCAAAACATCTTCGTTACTTCTTTCGTAGCAGTGAAGACTGTGGTGAGCTGTTTGACAGCTCAAATACTGTCGCCAGAATAGCCCTATTAGTTTTTATTTTAAATTATATTAAGTTCACAATTTTGAATTAAGAGCAAAAAGCAACTGTACAAAATATTTGTTTAATATTCGTGTATAATATTAAACCATATCCCAATTCTTACACAATTCTTACAACGCTGATTGCAATCATATCCTACGTATATCGAACACGCTGAACGTAACCAAACAAACGATAAAACTCATAACTTACTAGCTCAACAAACAAACGATCAGCTCAAAACTCACGAACAGAGTTGAGCTGAGTTAAGCATAAGCATAAGCATAAGTTTTGATGATTCCACTAATTTTTATTAATTTATTTCTGTTGTTTCCATCAGCATAACAATTTCCTTCATAAAAATTTTGTCCGCTTTTGCTTTGTTTCCTCTTTGGTTTACAAAGCAACACTAATTATTGAAAGTTTATTGAACATGTAAACAGAAACTCGATTTGACATATTGATGACCATTTTGATGGATCTTCTGATAATGTAAAACGCCTTATTTGAAGATGTGTACATTTTATCGATACTATCTACTTATATTGCCAACTATTATTTTCCAGCTCTAGTGTTCTATCATCCATTGCTCTTAGGTAACAACGGTAACAAGAAATCGTTACTGGATTAATAATGACGGAAAGAAGTATTGCTAAACATTTTTCTGAAGATGAATTTGGCCACAGGATTGACCGCTGCTTAACAGATTCTGTTGTTAAAGGAAGTAAGTCAGAAATATTTTCTTCAAATAAGTTTAAGCTTAAAGCGCAATTTAGCTCGAACCGATCTGTTGGTCTTAAGTCAATTTTAACAAAGGATGTAGGGGAAGGTCGTGGACGATTTGGCTCATGTTTCGTTTACGGATAAATTCGCGAAAATTCTGAAACAAATTTTTGAAACAATTTTACTTTAGCGACTGTGGCTTAATGTTACTTTAGCGACTGTGGCTTAATGTTACTTTAGCGACTGTTGTTTTTTTTTTGCCCAAATAGGGCTCTGGAAATTATTTACAAACACAACAACAACTGCTGCTCATACTCTCGGAGATATAGCCATTGGAAGATCGGGATATATCTATACGAAAAGTATTTTTCCCAAAAAATGTATTAACCTATAATTTTAATAACTAAATTAGGAAGCCCAATCTATTTCCTTTCATTTGATATGCGACATGTATCTGAAATTGCATCATTAATAAATTTTTATAGGAAAAGACAAAACTGGACCAAATCAATTTTCTTGAAATTAGGAACTTTAAACAGACTACAACATCAACAACAACAAAGAGAACCGGTTACTTGTGCAAATGCATATATTAAAAAAATTTTAAATTTTTAGAAATTGCAAGAGCAGCAGCTACTTATTTAAAAAATTTTGCGCATTTGGCTAGCAAACTGTGTTGGATATATTATAGACTGATACGCGGCCAAAGGCCGCGGCGAAGCCACTGTTGGATTTTTGGGACTTACTGTTGTTGTAGTAGTAAAGTTGTTGTTGTTGTTGTAGCAACTCAAACTCCAGGTCTTTTGTTGACGTTGGGGTTGCGATTCCTGGCTTCCCAAACGGAGGGTCTCTCCGGGACGTAGACCCGATCGCAAGATGAGTGAGTAGTAAAGTTGTTGTTGTCGGTTCTGGCATTGTTGTTGTAAAAAGTTCCTAATTTTAAGAAAATTGATTTGGTCCATTTTTGTTTTTTCTATAGAAATTTATTAATGCAATTTCAGATAGATATTGCATATCAAATGAAAGGAAATAAATTGGGCTTCCTAATTTAGTTATTAAAATTATAGGTAAATAATACATTGTGTGGGAAAAATAACGGTTTTTTGGGGAAAAAAGGGGTGAATTTTTTAAAAAATGTCATATCTCTAAAGCTATGACTCAAATTGTACAGCAATTATATAGCCCGGTAAAATACCTTTCATATTACATCAATATTTTTAAAATTCATCCAGGGGTTCCCAACTAATACCGATTTTTATAAAAGATGTATCCCGATCTTCCGATGGCTATATTTTCGAAAGTAGATCCGCCCAGACATTTTTGATTAGATATTCTTTCTTAGAATTAAAAGCTAAACAAACCAAACTAAGTTAAAAAAAAATATTAAAAGTGGATCCTTGGTATAGCCGAAGACTTTCTTTCGATGTTGGGCGGTGGTTGATTGCTATCTGGGAGTGTAGCATTCTTAGAAAAGATGCTTGCCAAGAGATTAGCTTTATCAACGGGATCAGTGAAGATTTGGTCGTTCATTAAGAGAGTTGAAATAGACGATAAAGACTGATTCTTCACTCTCTTAACAAACGACCAAAAGTTTTTACTACCTTTCGATAGTAAAAGGATTCTTTTGCGGATGTCAAGCTCGTGGAGATGCTTTTCGCGCTGAATCGTGGCATTACAGCGATTTCTAGCTTCATTACGAAGAATTTCAGTATCGGCGTTCCTGTTAAAACGCCAATTCTGGAATGCTTCCTCTTTGGACCTGACTGCAATCCTGCAAGTCTCATTAAACCAAGATTTATGGCAAACTTTTTTATTGGGTATAAAGGACCTCATACCTAATAAAATAATTTCCTGTACCATTAAAGCCGCGGCATTTATGTTTCTGTCAGCGAAACACAATTTCCAATTGAAATTACGATAAAAATTATTTAACGCATCCCAATTTGCTTTATCATAAAGCCATACCATCCGCTTCGGGGATTCGGTCGAAACAGGGAGTAAACTAGTATATAAAAAAGCAGCGGAAATGGTACAATGGTCCGAATTACCAAGAGGTGCAAAGACTGACACATCATATTTCTCATGATGCGACGTCAGAAACAGGTCTAGAATACTAAGGCTATGCCCCCCAACACGAGGAATATATGTGGGGTCATTCACTAGTTGAGTAAGTTGGTTTAACTCGGCAGAGATAAGTGAAAAACGAGTTCATGTGATATAGTTTTCACAACCTTTTGAAAATGTTACATATCAGTTTTGTGTTCATACTTTTTGAATACGAGTCAGGTTTTTTTATTTATTTTGTAATGTAACTCGTAATAAACTAACAAGCACTTTTTTTGCTATTCTAAACATAAACTTTAAGGTTTCTCTTTTCTTGAACCACTAAAACAATTATTACGATCTGATTTAGGAGTTCGCTCCGTTGCAAAATTTTTAATCTAATGTTCCTACTAGTAGGTCTTGACGAAGGTCAGTGTAATAACCTGTTTCTACCGGAAATTTATGAAGTGATTTGGCTGTAACCCTCATTAAACGTCAATTAAATTGAAAACAGCTGCAAACCACTGAATAAATCTTCAGCGGAAACTATTACGCATAATTTTTAACTTTATTTTTGGAAATCAAAACCATAATAAACTTATCGATGGTCAAAACATATCTTTGGTACATGATGACTGACAAAGTTCCTAAGCGAATGACATCAAAATCTTTAGAATTGACAAAGTTATAGCATTTCGGGTCCCAGAGTTCAAAAAGATAATTGTTATTAAAGTTCGGAAATATTCGGGCCAAAGTTCTTCAGGGTTCGCCAAAAATAATTTTTATGCCAGACTAAAATTGATCTTAACCCTTTCGGAACTTTTTCTTTCCTTTTTACTTTAAAAATCGTTGCTGTCCATTTTCTTACTACTAAGAGCCATCTTAACAATAATTGAAAATAATTTTTAAAAATTTTTGTTTGAAAAGTGGTTTTTGGGAGTAATGCCATATGGCATGAAATTTACTCAAAGGTAAAAAAAGTACCAAAATTTACGTTTAAATTTTTAATATAATTCTAATGATTTTGTGCTTAAATATCATATCAAATAAATAATATCATATTAAAGACTTTCTAGTAAAAAAATTTTAAAAAGGTATTTTGCCATATTATAGGTCGAGGCCGAATAAGAAATACCCTACACCTAATCCTAGAAGAGCAAGCAATTTGGATTTTTTTGATTATTTTGAGCTTGGAGCGCTCCATGCCTTCTATATTCATTACATATAAATCGGATTTTAAAGGTATTTTTGAAATTATAGGTGTTTGATCTCATTCCGATCCAATAAATTATCTTTTGCATCTAAATTTTCCCCAAATAAATCGTTATAAGCATCCAAATTGATTACTATTATTCTAAAGGCTATGAATTTCACCACGATCTAAAAAATATTTTGTAGATCCTCTTTCCCAATCAGAACAGCTCTAGATTGTTTATAGATTTCGTCTTTACAGTGGAATTAGAAACCCGGAACCTGGGTATTTAATTCTGCGTCTAATCACTGCAGGGTAAGTACATATCATATGCTCTGCTTCTTCCAAGTCCTCTTGACATCGTTGTTTACCGGGCCTATCTTTTTGGGTAGTAAATAAGTACCTATATAGTGTCCTGACATTTAGGATATTCCTTAAAACATGTAAAAGCATCGAAAGCCTCGTAAACTCGTAAAACTGTCAAAGTTCGTATTGATTTTGACAACTATTATGAGTTTGCGGGGTTTTCGAGGCTTTTGCACATATTAATGGATACCATCATCATTTCAGTGTAGATTTTTATATTTTTTCTACTAATGTTTCAAATTGCTTCCATCATACTAACGTCTTTTCGTCTGATGCAGGCAAAAACTTTTCTTGGGGTCCTCACTAGTTGGTGAGGCTATTTTCCTCACATTTCCGAATTCAGTTATTTTTAAATGTGTTGTTCACTTTGCAGAAGGGTTCTGGAAGTATATTATGCACCTCCCTTGGCCAAAGTAAGGTTAGGTTAGGGTGGCAGCAATAATGCCACATATATATCGCAGAGGTCCATATTGACACCACTAACTTTCTTATTAAAGTCTATTCATCAAATCTGGTCATTTCAATTGGATGTTTGACCAAAATAAAGGATCCTGTCAGTACAGCAAATCTTAAATGTCACTTGGTGAATTTCTGTTCTTTTAAGGAACAGAAAAACGGCTGACCAATGGATTTCAGTCTAGTTCTTGCCAAAGCGGGGCAGGACCTGAGTTTTAATTGCCTTCATAAGCCCCGTGTCTTGGTTTCCAGATTAGAGTCATATAATTTCTCCTCGATAAGGCTTGAATAGATTCAACTCAGTTTCAGACAAGCCTTGAATAAATTTAAAACATTATTTAAGATTTCAGAGTGGGTTACTGTCCGAGGAAATGCATATATATATATCGGAACCGGAAGTGCGCGTACATAGACAATTTCTAACGCATAACTCTATAGCGAGCATCTTTGCTTAAAAAACGGAAATTAATTCCAACATCTGGATAAGTCAACTTTTTGAAAATTGTAATTATTTGAATTAGACACCAAATTTTTGAATAAAAACACCTTCCAACCAATGTAGTTCTTCCCAACCAAATGAAAAATTTTAGCACCTTTGGATAAAATCTATGCCATATGGCATAATGCGAAATAAAAAAAATTGTACAGCATTATTGAATCATGTTAGAGGTCTAAATTTTTTTACACTTATTAAACCAATATTCAGCTTCTTAATGACATACATAAAATTTTCAATTAAAACTATTTGTTTAATAAAAATAATAAAACTATGAAGTGAACTTTTTTTACAAAGTACGTCATTGTATATCGTTGTTCATTCTTTTAAGTCATACAGCTTACTGCGTCCACCAAACGATATAATTCTTTTTTATCTTCAACTCAAAACATTTGAGAAAAATAAGAAAAATTAAAAAAAATTAACTTTTAAGTTTTTATGACTTCAAACAGAACTTGAAAAGCGACTATGCCATATGGCATAGAATAACCGAAAGGGTTAAGTTATTTACAAAGCAACAAAGCAACGATTTGAAACGTGTTTCCCTTACTTTTGCACCGACGTTAACAAACAGCTTGAAAACAACATTCCGTCGCAATAACATGCAGATTGTATATGAAAATCCCTTCAAAATTAAAAATCAGCTGACCACCGTGAAAGATAGAACAGATTCGCTGAAGAAAGGTGGCATTTACGAAATAAAATGCAACGAATGTATGGCGGTCTACTACGGTCAAAGCAGACGGCCCATCGAAAAGAGATTCGCAGAACATTGTCTTAATATTCGAAACAATGAACACAGAAAATCGGCGTTTGCAGCACACGCAATCGAAGAAAAACATTTTTCAACAACAACTGCTAATTTACGGCTGGTAAAGGTAACATCGAATCAGAACTTTTTAAATACTGTTGACGTCACAAACAAAACAAAAACAATTTTTTGCGATCTCTTTTTGTTATTTTACTTTGTCTTAATTCTAACTTATTAAAGCGTATTCAAAATGTAATAATTTCTTTTGCTTAAACTCTACAAAATGTAATAGATGTTTTTCGTTTGTGTTTTACTCTGTTTTGCTAATGTCTGTTCAATAACGCACTTGACGTTTCAGTCGTGTTGCTGAAGATGAGCGGTAAACTGCTTGAAATGCATCCAAAATAAAAATTTTTTAAAAAACAGTCCCAAAATAAAGGTTTTTTCATTTTTAATATTTAGTAAATGTTTGAGAGACTGTGTTAAATCGTTTTTTACAAAATAACATAAGGGTTAAGTTATGTATACAACGTTTGGCTCAAAAAACCTAAATCATGAAATTTTTACTTAACGCAAAGCCGCACCGCTCACTTGTTAAACGACAACTGAATAAAACAACCGCATTTCTCTTCTGTTAGGATGCAAACAGCAGTTTAAAATCAAATTTAAGTCGACCGACAAGCTTTAATAAGAATAAAACATCAAAATACCGATCAAAGTACCGAAACCTTCTAGAAGGACGTCAGGGCTTTCTGGGTTAAGTTCATATTTTGCCCTGTTCTGAAAATCATTAGTATGATTTTGTCTGACCACTTCACACATTTTTGGATGATCCTCAAAATAATAAGCCTCCGTTTACTCTAAAAGGCGTAATTTTTTTATGCAAATTGGCTGTTAAAAATGGAGACAATTTATAAAAAATCAATTCATAAATTTATGTTTCAAAAAATACATTCGCACAACTGTTATTAAAGTGCATTGTTATTTCTCTCATTACATCAGTCATATCCAAGCATAATCGAAGTGGATGAAAATCTGATATAATTTTTTCTAAGACAAAAATATGATTATAAAAAAGCTATTCTGTAAACGTGACCACTGACATTTTTAAATTTGACTAATTTAATTAAGTTTAAAAAAAAATTTTCATTATTTTTTGCCTGAAACCTCAACTTGACCTTGACCTCTCTTGCGGGCCGGGTTATCGTTATCCGATCGCCGTGAAACTTCAAAGTATTTGTTTTTATGACCATTAGAAGGATTTCAGGGGGGCGACATGAACGAAAATCAGAAAATCGTAAAATAAGCGCATGCCTACCCTTGGGCTAGTACAGATTTTGACGCAACAATTTCACCTCATATATTTCAAAAATTGTATTTGGGACGTCAGAATTTGTATAGGTGAGTGAAATGTTTTCGATTGGCACAGGCCCTAAATATAACAATAGAAAGTTTGGTAGCACTGGACAAAATTTGGCAGCACTGAAAAATCAACGTTTGCTATCGCCAACTATCGCTTCATACAAATATTTAGCTAATTATATATACGCGTCAAAAGAAACACGGCTATTGTAAAACATTAGGCATGTTTTTTTTGTCGCGTATATATAATTAGCAAAATATTTGTATGAAGCGATAGTTGGCGATAGCAAACGTCGCTTATATCATAATTAAGGATTAAAACCAGTGCTGCTCATCAAAGGAGTATTTATCGATAAGTTTCAATGAAAAATTCCAAAAAAAAATCAAACGAAACGTCAAAAGAATTGATTCTAAAAATGGCAGAGCAAGATAAATGGTAAATAACAATTTTTAATTTATTTATTTATTTATGTAATTCAGTCTATGAATAAAATTCTTACAGACTTGAGAAAGATTAATAAAATTTAATACAAAAAGATATCACAATATATTATTTAAAGCTAGGCAGACTACCCAAAGATTAATTAAATTTAATAAAAAAAGATATCACAGAACATTATAGTATTTAAAGCAGTTTTTAAAGCATTTTTACTTATATCACTATCAATATTGATTTCCGAGCTAATATCATTGATAAAACTAATAGCTTTTGCTAAAGGAGCATTTGAGGCATAATTAGTGCGCATCACATCCAAGTGAAACGGAACATGATTCCTCAGAGGCCTAAAGGGTACATTAAAATTAATCAGACTAAGCAAATCTGGACAATCAACTGCCCCAGAAACAATATCATGAACAAATAAAACAACAAATATTTCTTCTAAAATCCAAGGTCTTCAAGCGAAGCAATAAACACCGAGAATTATACGGAGGCAATTCACCAACAAAATTTAAAGATTTTAGCGCAAACCTGGTAAAATAATTTTGGACTCTTTCTTTCAAGCCTTAACTTATGCGATTGATGCATGGACTCCAAATAATCGCAGCATATTCTAACCTAGACCTTACCAAACTAACAAATAACGATTTAAATGTATAAGGATCACTAAACGAAAGACTATTACGCTTAATAAACGCTAACATAGCATAAGCTTTAGGCACAACATAGTCTAAATGAGAACGAAATGAAAAACTAGAGTCAAACACAACACCTAAGTCTTTAAACTCCGTTACGGACACAAGGTCAGTACTCGAAATTTTATAAGACGAGGGAAGAAGGCTACTGGACTTGGGAAACGACATAGAAACAAATTTACTTACATTTAAAAATAAATTATTATTATTGCATCAAAAAAATACAATAGCTTATCCAGATCACTCTGAAATAGAACAATGTCAGCAGGGTTATTAATTTTCATAAAAATTTTAAGGTCATCTGCATACAATAAACATTTACAGTGGTCCAATAGGGACACAACATCATTAATAAAAATAACAAACAATAACGGACCAAGGATAATACCCTGCGGCACACCGGAGGATGCAAAAAACGTAGAAGATTTCACGCCATCAAAGGCAACTACACAACGACGGTTACACAGATACGAATTGAGCCACTTCAAAAACGTGGAATGAAAGCCTAGCGATTCACATTTTTTTTTATCAATAAGGCATGTGAAATATTATCAAACGCCTTTGAAAAATCCGTATATACAACATCGACCTGACAACCACCAAGGAACGAAGCAGTACTAAATTCACTAAACGAAACTAAATTAGTAATTGTTGATCTTCCCGGCACAAACCCATGCTGATAAGGAGAGATCATACTCTTCACAGCAAAAAAAAATCTTATCTTTGACAATAGACTCAAAGAGTTTTGAAATAACCGTTAGCTTAGAAATGGGTCTATAATTAGCAACATTGTTTTTACAGCCCGACTTAAAAATGGGAGTAATATATGCAATTTTCCAAGCATCAAGAAATTTACCCTCAGCAAGAGATTTATTAAAAACTAGCTGGCCTGGTTGCGACTTCGTTCGCCCATTCCCGATGCCTTTACGTATGAAGTCCCATCCATATCCATCGTCCCTCTCTTCCAATCACCAAGGTTTTTAAACATCCATGTATTAACTTTTGTAATCATAGCTCCCATAGGGACAGAGATATAGCATTTTATATATTTTTTGTATGAAGGGTGCAACTCCCCCTTCTCACCTCCCCGCCCAAGTTTTTTAAAGTAAATGGTGGGAAGAATATTCATTTATGTACCAAGTTTTATAACGATATCTGCGATATGTGAAGAAATATAGCATTTTGTGTATTTTTGAAAAGTGGATGCAATTCTCCTACATCCAATATCCCCCAAGTTTTGCATGGTGAATGGTAGATATGTACATTATGCGTAAGTTCATCAACTTTCATAATCATAGCTTGTATAACTATAGAGATATAGCATTTTTTGTATTTTTTCGTATGGGGGGTGCAACCCCCGTTTCCCTCAGTGGCATCCCACCCCCTTAAGAACCTTCTACAGACCATAACAAACAATTTTAAAAAAAAATTATGTAAATCGGCCTTGTAGTTTCCGCGTTCATAAGCTACATACGGACACCATTTAATTTTTATATATATAGATTATTCGTAACGGATAGAGGATGTGAAAAGCAAAATTTTTAATGAAAAAAGCACTAATGCCATCAGAGTCAGCACTAATAGAGTTTTTTAGACCATTAATACCAACAAAAACATAATTTTCCGTTAAGGGGAGGGATCCAAAATTTAAAGATGAATCCTGACGATCCGGAACAAAAGATTTAGGAAATGGATACTCAAAATTTGCCATAAAAAATTTTGCAAAAAGACTAACAATTCCACAGGCATCATTAGCAATGGTATCACCAAAATACATAGATGACGGAATGCTAGAACACCCCCTTTTTGAGTTAACATGTCTCCAAAACGTTTTTGGGTCTGATTTAATACCTGTTTCAAATGCAAGGATATATAGCTTATAAAGATAAGTATTGAGGAAATTAAATTCTCTGATGTAATGCCTGTATTTATCTGTATATGGGTGATCCTAAGATAACTGTGCTTTTTCGAGTTGTAAAATTGGCAGATAATTTTTTTGGATTTTTGCAAGTTTCTTCATGCTATCTTATGTAAACACACTCTTAAAACTCACCTTTTAAATAAATCAACTACAAGTGTGAATTTACGGCTTTGAGGTCGAAATTAAGAAATTTTGCTGCCACGTTTGTGACCAAATTGCCACGTTTGTGACATTTTAGCCACAGTATGGAAAAATTATGGTTTTGAAGCGTTTTGATGAGAGATATATTGCATATAATGACAAATTTACACTTCAAGACTAATTTGCAACAGTGTCATGTCTCCAGTGGTCCATTTTTTTAAACCCTATCGCCCTAAAGATCAACAATGGTTTCCTGTTCTCTGTTTTTATAGCCGTTTATGGTGGATTAGGATCTCCTAATTACGAATATGATCTTGATTTTTTTCTATTACATCAGTATCCTTAGTTATCCTTGCTCAAAAGTGAAAAAATCACAGTTTTGGCCTTTACTTAATAAAAACAGCAACAAGTAAAATTAATTTTTGTCAATAAATTCAGACAGCCGAATTTATTATCAACAAGACATAATTTATCGTTTTTCAATTGGATTCCCAGTTTCCGAGTTATAAGCCTGTTGTTTATAATACTTGTTGTGAAACTACTCCTTATAATTTTGTATTGTATTCTCATGTTTTTTATTAATCACATAAATGAAGTTCTGAAAATATTTTTTCACTCTTAAAATAAATTTCATTATATGAACACACATTTCAAATTTATAAAATAAATTTCACAATTAAATAATTTTTGCCTGCGTATCCTTTACTATATTACAAGAGGTTATGGGCGACAACAAAAAGGATTCATCGCATGGAATTTTGCAGTTCCGTGGCGAAAATTATGAGAATTGGAGCTTTCGAGTGCAGTTGTATTTAGACGCATTGGATCTTATGGGTGCGATAAATGAGACGCCGCCCGCGGAGCCTGGCTTAGCAGCTACGTTCCAGCAAAAGGATAAGAAAGCTAAGTCTGTGTTGGTCAGTCTAATAGCTGACGACTATATTGAGTGTGTTCGGGAAAAGAGTACGGCAAAGGAAATGTGGTTGGCTTTGGAGACCACATTTGCAAAAAAGTCGATTACTAATCAGACTTTGGTAAGGAAACAATTAGCTAATTTAAAAATGAAGTCAAATGAAGATCTTCGCAAGCATTTCCTTGTATTTGATGAGCTCATCCGGAAACTTAAAACTGCTGGTGCTAGTCTTATGGAGAACGATGTTGTAGCTCAATTATTTGCATCGCTATCCGATGAATATGATCCACTCGTTACCGCTTTGGAAAATCTCAGTGAGAATGATCTAACCCTAGAAGTTGTGAAACAAAGACTGTTAGCGGAAGAATTTAAGAAAATGGATCGAGATGAAAAGAGACAATGGGACAGTCAAAGGAATTCGGCTTTTGTTGGTGAGAAGAAAAAGTTCTTCAAATTTAACGGAACCTGTCACCGGTGTAAGAAAAAGGGTCATATGCAGAAAGATTGTCGTGTGCGTTTACAATCTGGCAAAGCTAATGTTGCATTGCGTCCGAATTCGGTATGTTTTATGTCATCGGCTCAACGAACTTTAAATTCGAAATCATTGAATAATTCGGTAGTTTTCAAGATTGATTCTGGAGCAACAGATCATATGTGCAACGAAAAATGGTGTTTTTCGCATCTACAGAAGCTGGAAAGTCAAGTTGCTATCAAAGTAGCCAAAGAAAATCAAAACATTTTTGCGAACTATGCAGGACGTATTGAAGGTTTTTCCGATGGTTTAAATATTGTGATGAACGATGTTCTTTATGTTCCTGAACTTCGCGAAAACCTTCTTTCTGTTTCGAAACTAACAGAATTGGGTATAAGTGTGGAGTTTTCCGGTCCAGTGGCATACTTCAGAAAAGAGGGATGCATTTTTATGAAGGGGCTGAAGAATGGGAACCTTTATGAAATGAAAATGAATATAAAACAGTCAGCAGCAAATTTAAGTCAGCAAGATCAAGATTGGCTTTGGCATAAAAGATTAGGCCATGCAAGTGACAATTGTATCCAAAACTTAGTGCGTTACAAGATGAGCAGAGGTTTGGACAAATATACATCAGTTGGTTTTTGTGATGTCTGCATTCAAGGTAAGCAATCACGTATTCCTTTTAATGGTTCCCGTCCGAAATCATCACGTCCTTTAGAGAGGGTTCACTCCGATGTTTGTGGTCCTTTAGATCCTATGACTTGGGATGGATACAAGTACTTCATAAGCTTCATTGATGATTTTAGTCACTTTTCTATCATTTACTTGATGCGAAGAAAATCTGAAGTTTTCGAAAAATTATCAGAATACGAAGCTATGGTAACAGCAATGTTTAATCTTCCCATTGCAATGATGACCATAGATCAGGGTCGAGAATATATGTCCGAAGAAGAAAAAGTTTTTTATAAAAATAAAGGTATTCAAGTCCAGCATACTGTTGCTTATTCCCCGCAGCAAAATGGTGTAGCAGAACGATTCAATCGGACTCTTGTTGAAAAAGTTCGTTCAATGCTACTTGAAGCAAATATGCCTAAATCAATGTGGGGTGAAGCGGCGCTTACCGCAACATACCTTATTAATCGAAGTCCATGTCGGTCACTTGAAGTTATGCAAACACCTGCTGAAGTCTGGTACAAGCAGAAGCCAGATTTATCTAAGCTTAGGGTTTTCGGATGCAAAGTTTTTGTATGGGTTCCAGAACATAAAAGAAAAAAATTAGATTCAAAATCCATAGAAATGGTTATGATTGGGTACACTAATAATGGTTACAAGCTTTGGAATCGAGAGAAGCGTAAAATAGTAGTAGCTAGAGATGTTCGATTTGATGAAACCACTTATCCGTATAAAATAAAAGAACTCTTACCGAACAAAAATCTTGATCTTCTCATTTTAACTGGAGAAAACGAGCAAGAGGGGGTTGGAAATAATGTTGCTGTTTCTACCGTTGAAGAAGCATCCAACTCTGTTATTGAGGATGATAGTGGAGAAGATGAAAGCTTATGGCAAAATGCTTCAGATCAGGTCGTTGATGCTTCTACGGAAAGTAATGATGAGTTCAATGCTGATCAACCGCGTCGTAGCGAAAGGGTAAAAAACCGATTATTACAGTACTTGTCCGGTTATTCAGCTGAAGTAGATGAAAGTTATGAACCTGTGGCCTATGCTGAAATTGAGAATCGTTACGACAAAAATTTTTGGTTACAAGCTGTTAAAGATGAATTGAAGTCCATGCATAAAAATAACGTTTGGGATCTGGTTCCACGCCCAGCCAATGTCAAGCCGTTGAAATCGAAATGGGTGTTTAAAGTAAAGGAGGACGAGAATGGTAATCCCGTTCGATATAAGGCTAGGTTAGTTGCAAAAGGGTTTTTGCAAAAAGCTGGAGTCGACTATGATGATATTTATTCTCCGGTCGCAAAATTAGCAACGATACGAATTGTTTTAGCTGTAAGTTTACAAAAGAGTTTTTATTTGCACCAACTGGACGTTAAGACTGCATTTCTTCACGGGGAACTAAAAGAACAGATTTTTATGGAAATACCTGATGGACTTAATGTTGGATCAGATTTAGTATGCAAGCTTAATAAATCACTTTACGGATTAAAGCAAAGTCCAAGATGTTGGAACGAAAAATTTAATACTTATTTAATCGAATGTGGATTTGAACGATCAAAACGAGACTACTGTCTTTACACGAAGTTTTTTGGGGAAAATATTCTGTTCCTGGTTTTGTACGTTGATGACGTTCTAATTGCAGGAAATAATTTGAAAGCTATTCAAGATTTAAAAAAGAGCTTGGGTTTAATGTTTGAAATGTCAGACTGTGGAGTGCTTCGTTTTTATCTTGGAACACGAATAGATTACAACCCAGCAACTGAAACTATGACGTTAAGTCAATCCAATCATATAGAGAAGATAATTAATACATTTGGCATGAATGAATGCAATACCATGAAATCGCCGATGGAAAAGGGATTGCAGCTTTCCTTTGAAGGAGAAAGTACTGGCAAACCATATCGCGAGCTTTTAGGTAGCCTCATGTACGTAATGTTAAGTGTTCGACCCGATATATGCTACAATGTGAGCTATTTAGGAAGATTTCAGCAGAACCCTACTGAAATTCACTGGTCAGCTTTGAAGCGAGTTGTCAGATACCTAAAGGGAACAAAAAATTTAAAAATGACATTTACAAAGCAACCAGGGGTAGCAAAATTGGTTGGCTACGCAGATGCAGACTGGGCATCTGATTCAAATGACAGAAAGTCCGTCAGCGGATTTGTATTTATGGTATTTGGAAATCCAATATCGTGGTGTAGCAAAAAACAAACCGTTGTGGCTACTTCATCCAGTGAGGCTGAATATATAGCCTTAAGTGCAGCCGTTACAGAAGGTTTGTGGATTCGTGGCATCTTATCTGATCTACACGTATTAACTGAAACTGATCCAGTTACAATATTTGAAGATAACAGAGGCTGTATTGGAATGGCGAAGAATGCAGAAAGTAAGCGGTCAAAGCATATAGACATCAAGCACCATTTCATCCGTGATCATATCTCAAAAGGAAATATAAAAATTGAACATATAAATACAGGATCTAAGGTAGCTGATATTTTTACAAAAGCATTGGACGTTACCAGATTTCAATTACTCAGAACTGATCTTAAATTATGTGATTAAGAGGGGGTGTTGTTTATAATAATTGTTGTGAAACTACTCCTTATAATTTTGTATTGTATTCTCATGTTTTTTATTAATCACATAAATGAAGTTCTGAAAATATTTTTTCACTCTTAAAATAAATTTCATTATATGAACACACATTTCAAATTTATAAAATAAATTTCACAATTAAATAATTTTTGCCTGCGTATCCTTTACTGTATTACAAGAAAGCCTTTAAAAAAAGGATACCTCTCAATAACACACAAAGGATTTTCTGGACCGAAAAATTAACAAAAATGGTAAGTTTTATTTTTTTTATCAAAAATATAATTTATCACAAAAATTTTAAGCCCTTGCAGACTAAAATCGGATGAAAAAATAAGGCTCTATTGTAGATTTAGTGAATGAACAGATGAAATTTTGATTCTGTTAATTTGCAAAGCAGTAGTTTAGTAGGCTTATTCACTAAATCTAGCATAGAACTGTAATTTTTTATGCGATTATGGTCTGCAAAGTCACGAAATTTTTGTAATTAAATATGTTATTGATAAAAATAATAAAACTTGATTTTTTGTAACTTTTGGGTCTCGAAAAATCTTTTGTATATTATCGAAAGATGTCCTTATTTTAAACGCTTATAACTCGAAAGCTGGGAACGCAATTGAAAAACGGTAAATTATGTCTTGTTGACAATAAATTTGGCTGTCTGAACCCGTTGACAAAAATTAATTTTACTTGTTGTTGTTTTTGTTCTATAGCTTTAAGTAGATGTCAAAACAGTGATTTTTTCACTTTTGAGCAAGGATAACTCAGGATTTTGATGGTGTAGAAAAATTTTTGTATTAAAAACATAATTAATAGCCTTCAACTTAACATCTGTATACTCAAACTTTATATCGAAATAAGTTTTTTGCAGTCTGAGAAAAAGTGCCACGTTTGTGACATTTTTGATGCGCCACGTTTGTGACATTTTTGTAGTTTATCGCTCATTGTAAAACACGCTTTTGAGTTCAAGATTTTTCCGAAAGAATTTTGGGTCATTTATACAAATCCTACAAAAAAATTGTTTCATGCATAAAATAAAATGTACTACCTGGGAGTGCCGAGTGCCACGTTTGTGACCATAATTTAAAAAAAAAACTGCTTTTGTTTATAAACTGCCCTATAAATCGCAAACAGATTTCTTTTTGGACGCGTCTTGACATGATGTCCTTTGGGTGATGGATAGTGATCAGAACTAATGCTTATGTATTGCAATATATTGACTGAAACAGTAGTACCATGCAGTAGTAGCATAATGCTTTCAAGAAATTTTTTTTTTCCAAAACTAGGGGACAGTTTTCAATTCGAAATTGTGCCCTCTAAAAATTATTTAAAACTGCAGATGAGCTCAGAATATTGTAGCCTCAAGTATTTACTTAATATGTGTAGCAACTAGTTTTCTGTTCTATTTCTGTTTTTTGGTCGTTTTTCATCGTTTTGTGTATAAAAAGTAGGGGTAGGACATGCCACGTTTGTGACATTTGGGGTATATTTGCAAACTTTCAAAGTAGACCAATAAATATTTGGTTTTAAAATTGATACGCTCTATTAGAAAAGCATAATGTCTAACTTATAGCGTAATTTTTTGTGAAAAAAAAGCCTACTGTATAGGTGAAATCGCCAGAGGACACAAAAAGCACAGTTATCTGAGAATCACCCATATCTCCATATGAAAAAATCGAAAAATCGCTCAAAATCCAATATGAGGCAGAAAGTTGCAATTTTTAGCATTATAATTATAATTATCCAGCTGAAAATTGCAACTTTGAGCGATTTTGAGGATTTAGAGCGATTTTTCGATTTTTTCATATGGCTATATCTCGGTAACGAGCCGAGATATTGTTTTGATGACTTCAGCAATGTTGTAGCTATTGTAAAAAAAATGCCGAACAAACTTAACCGAAAAAAATTCATCTAGTGCCTTAAAATCGCAAAAATGACCATAAAATCCTTATATGAGTCAACTTTGCAAAACGCTCTGGCAGAATTACTTGTTTCGGCGAGTACTTTCGACGCCTTCACCGTCAATGACTTGAAAAATGTTGCACTGTGTAATTTAACAAACGTTTATTCCAACAACGAAGCGCTTGCTTTAAGCTATACAAACTTCTTTTTAATCTGCACACTCGTTTTGTTCCATCATTGTAGCCTTTTGATTGTTACATAAATATTTCTCCTTCTACGTAAAATTGAGATAAGGGCATATTATTGCTAACTGCTATACTCAATACTGCACATATTGTTCCCAATTTGCCACTGTACTAAACGTTTCTTTGTAGTCTATACCTTGACTAACCTGGCTTTAAACTTATCTACTGTTCCATCAGGATTCATCTTCACTCGAAAAACCCACTTTGACTTCTGCCATCTTCCATGTTGTATTTTCTCTAAGTGAATTAATCTCGGAATTCATTGCCACCTTCCACTGTTTACTATTAATCGCTTCCGTAAACCTCATAGGAGTTTCAATTTTATTTATAAAATCTTGTAATTCCATTACAAAGTCATCATACTTGGAATTTGATAACAATGTTCGATCTCTTAATCGTTTTATTAATGGCATTTCAAAGTCGTTTTCTTCATCAATAACACTCTTATTTGATTGAAATCCATAAAAATCACTAGCATCAGAAAATTCATCTTGTGTACAGTCTTCAAACGGTTCATCTTCTACGGTATCTTGCGTATCATTTTCAATACTTGGTTGATTAATATCATGTACGGCATCTTTACTATTAAATTGTTGTTCTTCTTCACGTATAATACAGTCACCTTCTGTGTAACTTCGTTTAAAATCTTTAAACTTTAGCTTAACTTCATCTAAGTTGTTGTCATCATCACAAGTAGTGTTGTTGTCTTCACCACTAACATTGTTGTTATTTTCATCATTTGTATCCTTAGCCATACACGACTTTGGTTTCTCAACAAATTTTACATCACGAGACAAAATCACTTTACATCTGTGTTTGATATAAACTCGATGTCGTTCATCATTATCATACCCAATTAGATAACCTTTTGTAGCTTTGGCATCCATCTTTTTCCTCTTTTGGCTAGGTATGTGGACCTAGCATTCACTGGATATTATTCTTAAATGATTTATTCTAGGCTTCTTTCCCATCCATAAATCAAAAGGAGATTTATCTTCTACTGATGACTTTCCAGTTCTGTTTAGTATGTAATATAGCTGTTCTTACTAATTCAGCCCATATCGCATCTCGAAACTTTGCATCCTCATTTGAGTACTTGAATGTACGAGCCATCTCAACAACTGTACGATTTTCTCTTTCACTAGCACCATTCTGTTATGGGGTGTAAGGTGCTGTTAACCTCTGTGTAACACCATATTTCTTTAAAATAATCTTAACTTCATGGTTGTTAAACTCTCCACCGTTGTCGCTTAATAATTCTTTAACGGGATAACCATGAGTTTTCGCTGTCATCAAAACTTTTTCTAAGCATCCTTTGACATCTGATTTTTGTTTTATAACAAGCCCAAAACGGTACTCGGTATTGGCATCTTTGAATATTAACAGGTACTTCATCTTACCAAACGATTCACTAAATGGACCAACAACATTTTTATGAGCACACCTGGACTTTTGGCTTTCACTCTATGACCAAACGAAAATCGATGGACTTTTCCATAGATACACGGCTCACAAACGGTTCTAACAACTTTTGTTGTACCCATATCATTCTTTAGCATCTTCTTTATGATAAAGTTGCAGTAAATCGGAATTTTGAACTGCATTAACCTGTTCTTTATCCTCTTGTACTATGGTCCTAATATTAGCATTATATAAGGATCTACATACTGACCTTGATCCACATATAAGTTCTTCACCATTAACAATCAATTTACAATTATTAGTTGTTGATACAAATTTACTATTGTTAAAGATAACACCTCGGTTTTATTTCTGCATTTGGATTCTATTTCTATCGTTCCTTTACCAATAGTTTGTAGAACTTCCTTACCAGCTGCTTTAATAAAATTCGGATTTGAAAATGGCTCAAAAGCCTTAAAAATTTATTTTTTGTTTGTTACATGACGTGTTGTTCCGTTATCGATCCACCATCCTGCGGCATCGGCATCTTGCACCGGCATTGACTTCTTCATACAATATTCTTAAACAATTTTGAGACACAGCTTTTGCCTCAATCACTTCTTTTGGCTTAGGCTTACCATCAGCTACACACGTACCCAATGCCCTTTCTTATTGCAGTAATTACAAACGGCTTTTCCATATAAATCTGTTTTTTCTTTATAGGATTTCTTCTTATCAGCAGTTGCACTAGCTGCTGGCAGTAAAGGTTTTCTTAATTTACCTTCTATAACATCAATTGCTTGCTCCTTCATGGTAATCCAAAAGATCACGCATTTTAGGCTTCCACACTGGATAATCCGACTCGTTTTGCAATGGCTTTATACGTTTTGAAAAGTCCATTTTTATTTCTTGAATTTACCAATTTTTCTTGAGATTTCTTCATTGATTTTTTTTATTCTTGATTAATCTGCAAAACTCCTTCTTGATGGTTTGCTTGATCTTGATCTTAAAAAATTCTTAATTTTTGAAGATTTCTTGGTTCAAAAAAAAATTTTTTGAAAAATTTTCTCATTTTGAAGTCTCTTGACAAAATTTTCTGACTATATTTTATTTCACAGAGCTTCCTATTGTAGTTGAATGTTTATTTACGAATGAAAAATATAAACTACTGTATTGAAAAACAAAAAGAAAACTAAATTTCAGGCATTCCATGCCTAGCGTAACAAGATCTGCCACACCCCTTCCGATTTCGCTGAAATTTGGTACATGGTTTCGTTTCTTTTTTTCGATTTTTTTTTGTGGCTTGTGGGTGGGGGGTGCAAAAAGTGGAAAAATCCGTAAAATGCGACAAACTCCTCAAATAATTGTCAATAACTTGGCCATTTCTTAACCGATTTTCATGTTTAGACTTTTTTTGGAAAGGTATTGAATCAGGCTATAAGCTCACAAAATTTTTCGTAGTTGATGAAAAGTACTAAATTTACTACTATTTTAGTACTAAACTACAAAAAACGTGCCCAAGTACACGTTTTTTACCTTCCAAAATATATCACTAGTTTACAAAATTCAAAAAAATCTCTGTGACCAAGACTTCTTTATAAAATTCTTATGTGGTGTGGTTCCCTAAGCTCAAAAAAAAAATTTAAAAAAAATATTCATGGATAGGTTTCCGAGATATCGGCCGAATCATTTTTTTGCGTTTTTTGAAAAAGGTGACCAATCATTATTCCGAATAAATTTCGTTTGGACTGACGGATTTGACCAAAATTATATTTTTATGAGAGACAATTAAATTGTCAAGAACTTTTTTATACATTTCGACCTCATCCGAATATTAACTGCGGAGATATGAATTTATATTTACGAACTTTATTATATTTTTTTGGGAGTTCTGTGATCGAAAACTCTTTTTATCACCTCAAAAAGAAAGAATCTGCCAAATGACCTCACAATTTATACCTTTTTTGCAAAGCATAGACTTTTGCAAAAATTTTAAGCCTTCAATGAGCAAAATCCATGGACTTATAAGAAAGTTACAGACCTTAAAGTGAGATCACCTATTTTTAAAATTTTTCCAACTTTTCTTTAATTTGAATTTAAATCTCTCAAAGACTTTATTATATCATTGTTATTTTTAAAAATGGTTAAGACTCTATTTTCCTTGCTGCCATCCTTTTGACTTTCTCTTATAAGAAACCAGTTGTAGTCTCCCATCATTGTTTCATCCTAGTATCCTTGGTTTCTTTCTCAATATTTTTTATCTGTTGATGGAATCTTTCACCATGGTCATCACTTAAATGACCTAGGTTTGGTGGAAAGAAGACCAAATGAGAGTGGAGGAAATGAATTTTAAGGGACATGAGGGCTCCTGTAAAGAAAAAATAAAAGGATTGTTTTATAAAAAAAAACTGTGCATAATTTTTACTTTTCTTGTTTCCAAGAAAGCCATCGACTATAAGTTTAAAGGAATTGAAAGCTGCCTCTTCATCTACAGTTAACTTCAATTTGAAATACTCATCCTTAAGTGATATTTTAATCTGAATATCCCTTCTCTGATTTAAGCGTCGGATAGTTAACCGATTTTAAATGTAGAAACGCATCTTCAGATTTGTCTAATGCTTTTATAAAATTTTTTAAAAGGCCCAATTTGATATGAATTGGTGGAAGAATGATGTCACACTTCACGGTGCTTGTGGGAGAATTTAAATCAAATTTTGATGTACCTCGGATTTTTTTGTAAATTCTTATTATAGATGTCAATAGAAGTTATTCTATGCAAAAAATAAAATTATAGAGGTGGCGCTTTTTTAAAGATAATCCCTTTTCCAATTGGGGCATTTTCCCATACAAAAAAATAAATTTTTTTTTTTAACTACATTAAACAAAAATCAAAATAATCACATTCGATGTGTTTTGCGATGCTTCACGCGAATCCGACCTCAGAATCGCTCTATCGTGTATAGTTTTTGAGATATTCTAATCTAAAAGCCGAAAAAAGTCGTTTTTTGCCATGTTTTGAAGCTATATAACTATGTAACATATCATTTATTCGTTAAATGTGGTTAAAATACTTGAAAGTCATGATCTTTTCCTTTAAAATATAATTTAAATTATGTTTATATCTTCATGCTTCTAAGAGATATCGTAGACCAAAATATTGGCTAAACGGGTTTTTTGCACTTTTGTGTCTTTTTAGGTTAAGATATCTTTAAGGAAAAAAAAGATGTCAACATTATTTAAATTAGGTTTTAAAGGCAAAGATAAGGACTTTAAAGTTGTTTACCAGATTTGACGAAACTAAAATTTCTTTCACATTTTAAGCATGTTTAACGAACCGACCATTTTAAAATTAAGCCGTAACAACACTCGGGTGTCAAACGGCTGAATTTACAAGTAGTCGGTTCGTTGAACATGTTTAAAATGTGAAAGAAATTTTAATTTCGTTAAATCTGATAAACAACTTTAAAGTCCTAATCTTTGCCTTTAAAACCTAATTTAAATTATGTTGATATCTTTTTTTTCGTCAAAGATATCCTAACCTAAAAAGACACAAAAGTGCAAAAAACCCGTTTAGCCAATATTTCGGTCTACGATATCTCTTAGAAGCATGAAGATATAAACATAATTTAAATTAGATTTTAAAGGAAAAGATCATGACTTTCAAGTATTTTAACCACATTTAACGAATAAATGATATGTTACATAGTTATATAGCTTCAAAACATGGCAAAAAACGACTTTTTTCGGCTTTTAGATTAGAATATCTCAAAAACTATACACGATAGAGCGATTCTGTGGTCGGATTCGCGTGAAGCATCGCAAATCACATCGAATGTGATTATTTTGATTTTTGTTTAATGTAGTTAAAAAAAAAATTTTATTTTTTTGTATGGGAAAATGCCCCAATTGGAAAAGGGATTATCTTTAAAAAAGCGCCACCTCTATAATTTTATTTTTTGCATAGAATAACTTCTATTGACATCTATAATAAGAATTTACAAAAAAATCCGAGGTACATCAAAATTTGATTTAAATTCTCCCACAAGCACCGTGACTTGTCTACAAGCGGATTATATTTAATGTTTGCTTCGCCCGGTATAAATGCCATTCGTTCGCCTCAGTGCTGGCCACAAGCACGACTATCCCACATACAAAGAAAACAGCAGTGTTTCGTGTATCCACCTTTTAATCCTAGCAATATTCCAACCATTTTCAAATCGGAACAGATTTTCCACTTGTGTTCGTTGTAATTGATAAAAACCAAAATTTGCGCAATTGCGTCATATGCTTATTGCGGACGGAATGAGCAATAGGAATAGATGGTTTTTCGTTTCCATTATGTAGTAAAACTACCTTTAAACTTTCTTTGCTGCTATCGATAAATAAGCGCCAATCTTCTTTATCATAAGACTCTTTCAATTTTTCAAATAGAGCAGGAACATCATGGCAATAGCAGACGTTTGCAGCTTTTGTATAATGTTGGGCGAAACACTCATGTCGAATTCTATGATAGGATGATATCACGTCAGGAGCGCAGAAGTTTTTCTCCTTCATGCGAGATGTCAACCACTCTGATTTTTGTTTTGTAAGGTCAAGCTCTCGAATCCAATCATTTAGCATTGGTTGAGTCATAAGTGTTGGTGTTTTTCCTACTTCAAACTCACTACCACTTGCAATTTCATCTTCGGGAAATGTTTGGCAAAAAGTGGTACTCATATTTTCGGAAAAATCTCCACAGGAAATGTTGCCTAAAGCTGGTGACGTTACGGATTCGACCAATGGATAATCTATTTTCATAAATCGTCCAATGCCCAACTTTTTTGTTGCACAAAAGTAGCAGTCACTATCATGGTTTACAGCAGACATGTCAAACTCGCGGCCCATTAACTTTCAATCTGCGGCCCAAATGTTGAAATAAGAATAAATATTGGACTAATACAATTGCATTTAATTTTTTTAAATTTTTTTTTCAGATTCAAAATTGCCAAAGTTGGACGAAAGTCCATAAACTAGTTTCCATTCCACAGTAACCGTGGCAACTCGTTGAAATGTAAATTCTCGCTACTTGTTAACAAAAAAGTTGTACATTAAATTCAACAGTTCAGGTCCATATAACTCTCTTGCTCGCACTCATTGCCGAATACAAGAACTGTCAAATAACAAGCATTTTCATTTCTCGTTTAATGCGCCCTTTTCGTTGAAATATTCATTATTTAACTTGTTATAAAACCTTCAAGGAAACAAAATTATAGAATATATATTGAGAAACAACTATGTCGATGTCCAAGCCAAGCTGCAGTAAAAGAAAATTTCAGATGAGCATCGCATTTTCCAAGAAAAGTGGGAATTGGAATATTTTTGCTGTGAAACCAAGGACAAAATAATATATTTAGTTTGCAATAATAATATTGGTGTCCCAAAATTATATAATATTAAAAGACATTATGAGCAACATAAATCTAAATACGATCAGTTTGAAGGACTACTGCGGCAAGACAAGTTAAAGGAGCTTAAATCCAAATTGAAAAGTCAACAACTAATGCTTACCAAATCAATGCAAGAAAACGAATCAGCGGTTCATGCAAGCTATGTGTTATCGCAGATGATAGCTAAACATTCAAAACCTTTTACTGAAGGAGATTTTGTTAAGCAATGCCTTTTAAAAGCTGCTGAAATTGTTTGTCCTGGAAGCATCAAAGCTTTTCAAGGAATTTCGCTTTCTCGGAACACTGTTGCTGAAGGAGTGGCTGATTTAGCTGAAAATTTGAGAGACCAAATTAAAGTAAAATCTTCATGTTTTGAAGCATTTTCGTTGGCGTGTGACGAAAGTACAGATATTTGTGGAGTGGCCCAGTTAGCTGTTTTTATTCGCGCTGTTGATGTTGAATACAATATTTATGAGGAACTTTTAGAACTGGTGCCAATGTATGACAGGACTACAGGAGAGGATATTTTTGAAGTGGTGTGTGATCTGCTACAAAAGTATAATTTACCTTTACAAAAATTGTTTTCAGTAGCTACGGATGGAACACTTTCTATGACGGGTATTCATGTTGGTTTCATTGCAAGACTACAACGAAAATACAGTGAGGTATGCGGCGAAAGAAATATTTTTCATCATGTGCATTGCATTATTCACCAGGAAGTTTTATGTACAAAAGTTATTAAAATGGATCACATTATCAAACCGATTAAAAAATTTATTAATTTTATACCAGCGTCAATTTACTGCGTTTTTACAAAGTTTAGAAAGCGAATACTGTGGCTTGCCTTATTACACCGAAGTGCGCTGGCTATAATGCTCTAAAACTCTGGAAAGATTTTGGAACTTGAAAGACGTGATAATAGTATTTTTAGAAGAAAAAGGACAAAATACTGAGCTATTGTATGATGGAATATTTTTGCAAAACCTTTCCTTTATGGTTGATATAACGAAACACTTGGCAGATTTGAATTCGAAACTACAAGGACAAGGCCAAATTATAATAGCAATGAATGACCAAATTAAAGCTTTCTAATTAAAATTACATCTGTGGAAAAATCAGCTACAAAATGATATCTTGATACATTTTCCAACATGCAAAGCATACAAAGATGTTACTGCAGGTATTTCATACCAAAAATATGTGGAAAAACTTAATGATTTAAGGATTGAGTTCGACAGACGTTTTGAAGATTTCAAGTTATTAGAAGACCAATTTCCTCTATTTTCAAACCCGTTTTCTATTGAAATTGATAAAGTGTCAAGCCATCTCCAAATGGAAATAATTGTAATTCAATGCGACACAAATTTAAAGTCAAAATTTTCTGAAGTGGGTGTTCCAGAATTTTACAAATACTTGCCTAAGCGATTTCAACAAACTCACAAATATGCAATAGAAATAATATCTATGTTTGGCAGTTCTTATGTGTGTGAACAATTATTTTCACTAATGAAAGGAAACAAGTTTCCTGCTAGGACAAGACTGACAGATTCTCATCTCGGGTCAGTGTTAAAAGTTATATCGGCAAATACAATTTCTCCCGATATTGAAGTTTTAACTAAAAATAAAAGGCCGCAGTTGTCTGAAAGAAAACATTAAAAACAAATAAATAGTTTACTTTAGTTCCTCAGTTCCATTGGTTGAAATAGTCATTTATTCATTTATTATATTAATTAAATTATTATTTATTATTTTTTACTTTGTCTTTGTATATGAATTAAACTTCTTAAATATATATAAAAAATATGTATATTTTAAAACAATTTTCTTATTTTAATTCGTTAATTTTTGCGGCCCGCCAAAACTGAAATCCCCCATCATTTGGCCCAGTTGGAAATTGAGTTTGACATGCCTGGTTTACAGGCTGTCGCAACCAAATCATCGGTGAAAGGAATTTGAATTTTCGCCTAATACATAAAAAGTTAGTTTTAATGCAAACCTATTGATAAAAACCAATTACTTCTTGCCAATGGACCAAGCACTTAAAGTCTCTTGACAGACATGACATAAGGAGTGAGATCGAAAAAATCTTAGATCTTTGTTGATCTTAGTTTTGATTTTTTTTTTATTTAATTGATAATATTTTACAAATTACAGAAAAATAAAACTTTTATAGTTCTAACCACTATTTATGAACTCGTGGACCTTTTTTGGTAAGCCTTCCATTAGAGATTTGATAGTTGTTCCAGACACCTTTTTGGAACAGTTTGCCCATCTCCTTTTAAAATCTTCGATATTTTGGGACACCTTTTTAGTGCTCTTTAAGTTTCTTTTCACAAGAGTCCAATATCCCTCCACTGGTCTTAGCTCCGGACAATTTGGAGGATTGGCCTCTCGGTACAAAAACTATGGTACTATTCAGGGGTTGAAATAAGAAAAAGTTATTACTGCAGAATTTTTTTTCGTTTATATTTGCAATTTTTAGCAAAATTGTTTTAATGTATTATTCAAGTGATTAATCGCGACCTTAGAACAACAGGGTTCTATCTACACTCACATCACTTTCGAGAAATCTATGTTTGGATATTTCGTGTCGTATAACTTTTATGAATTGATTTTAATCACAATGTTATTTATACTACAAGCATTTGATTGTCGCGAGGATTTCATTGATACTAAAATAATTAAAATACGTTGCCTAGTTAATAAGGAATTTAAGTTTAAAAAAATCGATAGAACTTTGTTGCTAAACGATAAGGTACTTGAAATTGAGAAACAAGGTTCTAACTGCCAGATAGAACTTTGTGTTTCTGTAAGATTTTTTTTTTTTTATTCAGATAGAACTTTGTGTTTCTGTAAGAGAGCAGGCAAATTAGATAAAATCTTGTAATTTTGTTAAACAAGCCCCGATTTTGAGCCGATATGGCTTATTTTGTTAGTAATTGGACTTAGAAAAAACCAACACCTAAGATTTATGCAGTTTTTGAAAAATGGTCGAAAAACGGTTTTCGAAAGAATTACATACTTTTATGTATCATTTAAATCGAGTATAACTTGTTAAATAAAAATTACACGAGGCCAGTTTGTATCTCATTTTGAAGAAGAAGAATAGTACTTACTGTTTCATTCAATAGAAAAGAGAAAAACAATTTTGTGCGTCTTCTAAACAACCTCAAAAATCGTGTTTTTGATCATTTTTTTGACATTTATGATAGGATATCTCCGAAACCATATAAGATATAGCAACTCTGATGCCAGATTCGGATTCAGCGTTAGTGGCGGTAATCGAAAGAGCGTGGTCTATTTAGTACGAAGCAATATATAACTCAATTTCACAAAAAATGTCAGTTAGAACCCTGTTGTTCTAAGGTCGCGTAATATTAAATATTAATATTAAATAACAGATATCATGGCAATGCACTAGAGGTCAAAAGGTACACTTTTTGGAGAAAATTCATAACGTTCATATTATCATGGATACCGACTGCAAATGTAGTTCTTATGTTGACTCTAGACTAAAAGAACAATTCTGAAAAAATCTTAACCCTTGGACTACCGGGTCAAAAATGGCACGTAATAAATTCTCTAAATTAATAACACATACCAGAAAGGTTTTGTTTTTAAGCATTTCCACTTTTTAAATGCTCGTTTTGAAGGTAAAAAGGGGTACTCAGTTATAAATTATGCAAAAAAAATAAAAAAAATGTTGTGCAGTCTACAACTAACCTCAAAAGTAACAAAAGTACTTATTTTTCGTATATTAACCTCAAATATCTCTATTTTTCAAAAAACCTAATGCAAAAATTATCCGGCCTGTTCCGTAATCCGTGTAGTTTCAATTACTTTTAATTTCGAAGACTTGTTGATTACTTTTTATTTTCGATGTGGATATGAAGCCTATTCAACGACTGTTCAAGACGTTTAACTTTTCACAGTAGAAACGCAATGTTTTTAGCTGTCAGTTAAAAAATACACACAAGTAAACAAGATTTATGAATCAAAATGCTTTTTATTAAATTTATTAACTTTAATTGAGTTTCACTTTAACAACGGCTGCTGCAAAGCACTTGAAATTATAACTGCTCGCAATTTTGTCTGTCAAAATAATGGATTAGGCGAGATGCCCAATTATGGGGTTGCCTCTGATTTGAGGGAATTTCAGAAAGTTTTTTTTTCATGCTCAGTGCATTTTATTGGGTTAATTAGATGTTCTATTGCAATTTAAGAAATAAAATTAGGTGGCATCCTGTTTTCGAACTATTCTTACTAACACCATGATATAATGAAATGTCAAATAATTCACACAAACACTGACTTCGAAAATGCCAATTTGCCGACTTTTTACTTGTCATCGGAAAAAATATTTTCTTAGTTAGAGTTTTTTATTTCAGCAATATTTACAATATTACATTTGCAATAAAAATTAGAACTACTCGCTAAAAAAGGGAAAAACTCTGGAGCTTATACGTGTGTATTTATTTTTTTCAATTTGATGGATAAAACAGCTTTAAAAAAGCAAAATTAATTGAAAAGTCGTAGCATAATGGCGACTTTTCAAAAAGTTTTGCCTTCCACTTTATACCCACTTTCACGTGAAAGTGGAATTGGGAACAGGGCGGTATGTACACTTTTACTCAAGTTTCTTGTTCCAGTAGTATCTTCAGTATTTTTTAATAAGAAATTGAAAAACAGCTTCTTCTTTTTCTTTTTTGTTTATCTTTTGCAACCACACTTTGAATAAATCGGAATTGCGGAAAAAAGTTACTTGACAAAAAAATTCATTAAAAAACGGGCAAAATCGGGCATCTACATTTCTAAATAACATTAACAAGAGAAATGTCTTACTAGTTTTGGGCTTCCTAGGACTAACAAAATCCAACAAAATTTTAAAAACTCACACGAAGTTCAAAATTTAAAAAAAAAAATACGAAAAGTCAGGGGTCTAATTTGAATTTTATATTTTTCCACAGAAAACCAAAATATATTTAAATGTTTTAAGCTACATTGCATTATACATAGCATCATCAATTTTATAAATTTTTATTCTAGAAAAAAACTAATTATTTTAATTACTTTTTATTGATTTAAAAAAAGAGCTAAAATCACGACTTTTTCGAGTTATCTCAGTAAAATGCAAATGCATCAACTTTGACACATCGCTGAGGAACGGAAAATTATTTTACACCAAAACAAAAAACATTTTTGCTTGTAATGAAGTATTCTCCGTTACATTGCATCAACAAAAACTGTATAGCAACACTTGTAAAAATTGAATTTTGGCCAAAAAAGTGTGCCTTTTGACCTATAGTGGTTCAATTTAAAATTGAAAATTTATAGCGAAATTTTCTTCGAATGCATTTATAAAAATATGTTTAAAGTAGAGTTGCCGAGTACTTATTGTGGTTGCTACATTTTAGCCCAAATTGGTGAGGTTAGACAACTAAAACGGTTATAAACGAAATAAAATGAGTATTTAGTTTCAACGACTAACGCAAAACAAAGTAATATGAATTTGGGTGAAAATTATTATTACAATTTTTTACAATATTCTGAAGTTATTACTGCAAATTTGAAGTTATTACTGCAAAAATAGGGTATTATTACAGCTTATTTCAATGCCTGGTACTATTGATACCACTCGAGAGCTTTCTTGCCTTAGTGACATGATGCCAAATCAGGCCAAAAATATGTGGACACATTGTGCTCTCTTATAAAAGGAAGAAATCTTTTTTACAAGCATTCTTTGATTATATTTCGGTATTTATATAGCCCACTGTAACAAATGACCATACCAGGAATTTTTTAGGAAATTTTGTCTGCTTTTGGATTCTAATTGTTCTTCGACAATTCCTCGAGCATCAGCAACATAAAAATTTTGACCCGGAAGCTGCGTAAAATCTGCCAGCACATACGTTTCGTCGTCCAATATACAACATGAATATTTTTGTATAAAATTCGATTTTAATTTCCGAGCCCTACTTTTGACGTCTAAATTTTTTGCAGCATTCCTGTCTGGAACTTTTTGGACTTACTTTTTGGACTTTGTATGTTTTCAAACCTGCATTGGCTTTAACTTTTCGCAGCAAATAGTCAGAGCACTGGGCTAACCGTGCTTGGAGCTCCTTTCAATATTCTTTCAATTTTCTTGGCTTTCCCAATATCATATGGTCCTTGTTTTCTTCCTGAATCTGGTTTCCTATCGATGGTCAAATTCTCCTGAAACTGCTTAATAACATTAGAAACAGTTTGACGGCAGACCTTCAATTCTTTGGCCAATTTTTTGTGAGACCAATTTGGATTTTTTTGAAAATTTTTAATAATTTTAAGATGGACTTCTTTTTCTTCACTCATTTTGATCAAACTCACAACAAATCAACAAGTTTGTCATTAAAAATAATAACTGACATATTTTTCAAAGATAACTATATCAAAGAAATTTTTAAATTTTACACCCAAAAAAAAAAAATTATTAGGTAAAACGTATGTTAAGATTTTTTGGTTTTATAATGTCTGGAGTCCATGGCTTTTCCACATTCTGAGTTTTCTCTCCGAAGTACTGATAATACGCAGTTTGTAGCGCGTCAGAAAACAAACGTCGCTTTAGAGACATTTCAACAATATATTTACCGCACACAAAACAAAAGCAATTTTAACTATTTTTACATTTAAAAACCCGGCTTTTTCTATTTATAACTAAATGATTGAGTCCGAATATAAAGAATTATGTTTTTTTGTTAATTTTATTTTCTTGGACTTACGTCCAGCTAGCACAATTAATTTTATTCAACTAAACTTAAAATATTTTGATAATTTTATATTGAACAGTCATTTTTGCAATTTTTCAACAACAGACGCAAGCAAGTGTTAACATGGAGTGTATGGCAATTGCCCTTAAGGTGGGGGATGAGGAAATCCGTCTGACTAATGTCTATATTCCCCCTGTGAATAGTGTTGAGGCCAGCTACCACCCCTGCATTGAACACTTGCTTCAATTTGATAATCACCTGGTCTTTAGTGCTGAACACATTCGGTGCGAGCTGCGAGTGCGAGAGAAACCCGACCGAGATGACACGATTTTCTCTATATGATAGAGTAAGATGAAAAATTAAGCTTTTATTAAACGTCATTTAAAAAAGCTCTCGCAGTGCGATGGAATTGATTCTATTTTTCTTGCGATTTTTAAAAAAGAAGAACAAGACCAAACACAAAAATTTAAATAAATTGTTTTCAACTGAATTTTTTAATTTCAATTTGAAGTTTAAATAATTTTGAAAACAAATACGTTTTATTCATTTGTTTTTTGTTTTTATTTGTTTTCAATTTTCATAAGCAAAATTTACTCGCAACGAGTTGATTGTGTTTTCACGTACGAGGAAAAGCCCAAAAAATCGTTTGAGCAAAAGCTATCTTCTCTCGCACTCGCAGCTCGCACCGAATGTGTTCAGGGCTTTTGGTGATTTCAATGCACACCATAAGCTTTGGTACTCGTCTCTTGGCAACGACACCCGCGGCACTAATATCGTCGACCAAATTGAGTCCGCGGGCTTTATTACGCTTAATGACGATACCCCAACCAGGGTGACGGCGGCGTGCTGTAGTTCCCTTGATATCACGCTAGTTAGTGCAGATCTGGTCGACTCCACTGATTGGCAAGCGACCACAGCGCTCAGTTCGGATCATATCCCTATAATTATAACGATACACGAGCCATGCGGCTTTGTAGAGGCTGAGAAAAGAACATTTCTCAACTTCGACAAGGCCAATTGGACCCGGTTCGCAGAGTACGTTGACGATAAAATTACACGTCTTCCCCCACCACCTGATTCCGCAACTGGCGAGCGAAAACTGCCTGATATCCTCCTCACGGCTACCAAAAGATTTATCCCTGCAAGCAGAATCCCTAGGATTAAGCTGGGGTACCCTACTGCTGTCGGAGGAAAGAGATACACTCCGGGCGGCCCACCCGAGCGATCCCAGAATTCCGCAGTTGACCAGGGACATTCGTAGTTACCTCAGTCGGCAATGCAAAACTTAACTGAGATTTTCAACCTCACCATAGCTCGCAGGAACATACCCACTATGTGGAAGGATGCCCGTGTAATCCCAATAATCAAACCGGGCAAGCCTTCTGACTTGGGCACTTCTTATCGGCCCATTTCACTTTTATGTCCTGCGGCGAAGGTGTTGGAAGCACTTCTCCTGCCGCAACTTCAGCAGCATCTTAATCTTGCTAGCCACCAACACGGTTTTAGGCAGAACCATAGCACCACCACTGCCCTTGCCGAGATCACGTCTGTAATTACAGAGGGGCTTAACTGCAAAAGGCCGCACCAGCGTACGGTCGCAGTGGCCCTAGATCTCTCAAAGGCTTTTGATACTGTCGACCTCAACATCCTCCTTGCGGATCTTCAAAACATCACCCTCCCCGTCAGCACCAAAAGGTTTCTAGCAGCCTATTTACATGGTAGACGGGCCTTCGTGGAATTTAGAAGTGCTAGCTCTAAATTCCGAAAGATGGGCGTGCCGCAAGGAGGCGTGCTTTCGCCTCTGCTTTTCAACTTCTATCTTTCCACCATGCCACCCCCTCCTTCCGAGGTCTCTTTGGTCTTATACGCTGATGATTGCACTATCGTGGCATCAGAAAAAACTGTTTCGGAGGCTGAGCAGAGGATCAATGCGTATCTTGTTGTACTCAAGCGGTTCTTTGAGGACCGCGGGCTGCAACTTGCTACGCAGAAGTCCTCTGCGACGCTCTTCACATCGTGGACTAGCGAGGTTAATAAATCCCTCAATATCCTTATAAACGGAGACCAAATCCCGACCGTTAAGTAAAAGAAACCGTGTCCTGAGTGCCATTGCAGGAACCTCATGGGTTAAGGACAAGGAGACCCTGGTCGTCACATATAAGGCGATCGGGCGATCCATCTAAGATTACGCCGCCCACATCTGGTCTCCGGCACTCAGCGACACGCAGTGGAGCAACCTCCAATCACGACAAAACAGTGCCTTGCGTATAGCTACCGGATGTCACCTCATGTCCGACCCGGACCATCTGCATGATGAGACCGGGCTTCTGAAAGTCAGAGCACACAACACCCTGCTAACACAGCAGTTCTTGCTGATCTGCTGCAACCCTGACCACCCCAATAATAGGGTAGTCAGCATGCCGGCACCGCATAGGTGTATGAGGGTGGATTTCAGGTGCTACATGGAAGCCATAGCAGACTTCCTGCCTGACTCTTGGGATCCCGGGCCGGTCCGCGAGGCCCTCAATGATCTGCATATGCATCTTGCTAGTACGGCTATTGCATCACTTGCACTTAATAAAGTGCTCAATAGCCGCCCTCCACAAATCAACTCAAGTAAAAAACCACTATCGAGGGAGGCAAGGTGCATACTGGCTCAACTCCGCTCTGGATATTTACTTACGCGGATCGGTGCCCATCATTTGGGGGAAGTTTGCACGACAGTTCCCACCTTTTCAACTGTTCGTCCCGTCGCACCATCCTCTCTTCGATTGACTTATGGTCCCGCCCAGTAGATGTAGCCCAATTTCTGGGCCTCCCGGACTCGGCCCGATCAGATTTCCAATATCCCAAAATCACTAGTAGGCGAAAGGATTAATTTTGTTTTCAATTTACAGCCCTGGAGTTGGAGTTGCTACAACAACAACGCCCCTAAATCGAAAAAGCGCTCTCACGGCTAAACCACTGTAGCGATTTTCACAAAATTTGGTATGGAGATAGGCTAGGCACTAAAAAACGATAATATGACCATTATGTTTTTAAGTGGGGTGGTGCCCCGCCCCTAAATGGAAAAAACGCTCTTACGGCTAAACCTCTGCATCGATTTTTACGAAATTTGATGTAGAGATAGGATTAACGCTATGGTATGAAAATATGACCTTTATGTTTTTAAGTGGGCGGTGCCACGCGCTTAAGGCATTGATTTTTGTGAATTTTAGTATGGGGATAGAATGAGCAGGACGGAAAGATATTAAAAACTTTGGGCCTTTTAGTAGGAGTAACACGCCTCTTAATGGCAAGAACGCTATTGCAGATAACCAGAACCCTAAAGAAGAATATTAAAAGCTTTTTGTGTTTTATCGACCAAGGAAGGTTATAAAAACTTTTTGCTTTATAGTCAAATCGAAATGGTCGAATTTCGGCCACAAGGCGAACTCTAGTATTAAATAAAACAAAACAAAAACTACTAGCAGATTTCGATTTCTATAGCTTCAAAATAAGATTTATAAATATTTAAAATAGTTTTGGAAGATTTTTTTCTATAATATCTCAAAATTTCATATAAAATGTGACCTGCAAACTTTGAGGTGGCGTAAAATGAAAAAAAAATTGCTGATACACACGTTCGCTAAAATACGTACAGTAGGTCCAAGCCAAAGTCGTACACCAAACACACTTTTTTTCAATGCCCCAAAACTAAGTACACAAAAATAATTTAAGAAATTTGAAGTACATTTTTAAATAGCCTATTTAATCCTTCAATTTTAACAAAAAACCAAACTTGAAATTTTCCGTTATTTTTGAAAATAAATAAAAAGTTACAGAATTCCACCATATTCAGTACCAAAGCCAAAGTCGTACACCTTAACAAAATTATAGTTTTTACATGAGTTCAGTAATTATTGTACATTATTTTGTTTTTATTTGTCATGTTTAGTCCTTCTGGCATCCTTTGAATTAGTTTTTCACAATAGCTCGGATAAATTTTTTCCAATTTTCCATGAATACCCTTTTCAGTTCAGTTTTTGGACAAATATTGTGCTGGCGAACTTTTGCGTCCAGATAATTCCACAAGATTTTAATAGCATTTATACCTGGACCCTGTGCCAGTGTTACGAATACATTGGGTCAGTTGTATTGAATCCATGATCTCATATTATAAGAAATATGTTTAAAATTTTTATCTTGTTAAAAGTACCCATTACTACATTGACCAAGATTATCCTTATATTGCAATAAATTTAGTCCCTAAATGTTCAAATACATCTTATGATCCTTACTACTATCAACAAAATAGAGTATTTCAGGCCCAGCTGCTGGAAAAGGGCCCCAAGCCATTAGTGAACCACCGTCATGTTTTACATATGGTTTAAGGTTTTTCGAACAAGGTACTTCAGTTGGTTTTCTCCATATGTATGGTCTGCCGTCTGATCCAAAAGTATTAATCTTACTTTTATTCAAGAAGAGGACATTTTTCCAAAAGAAAAAATCTTTATGGCAGTGAGTTTTAGCAAACAGCAACCGAGCCTCTTGATGCTTCTTCTTTATTAAAGAAAAACGTTAGACCAAATGTAAAACATGAAGGTGGTTCACTAATATTTTGGGGCTCTTTTCAGCAGCTAGGCCTAGAATACTCCATTTTGTTGATGAAGAAAGGATCATAAGATTTATTTAAACATTTTAAGACTAAGTTTACTGCAATTTAAGGATAAACTTGGTCAATGTGGTGATATGTATTTTTACCAAGAAAACGATCTCAAACATATTCCTTATAATATGAGATCATAGATTCAATAGAACTGTCCCAATATATTCGTAACACTGGCGCAGGGTCCAGATATAAATGCTATTAAAATCTTGTGGAACTATCTGGACGCAAAAGTTCGCCAGCACAATATTTGTTCAAAAACTGAACTGAAAAGGGTATTCATGGAAAATGGGAAAAAATGTATCCGAGCTATTGTGAAAAACTAATTCAAAGGATGCCAGAAGGACTAAACATGACAAATAAAAACAAAATAATGTACAATAATTTCTGAACTCATGTAAAAACTATAATTTTGTTAAGGTGTACGACTTTGGCTTTGGTACTGAATATGCTGGAATTCTGTAACTTTTTATTTATTTTCAAAAATAACGGAAAATTTCAAGTTTGTTTTTTTGTTAAAATTGAAGGACTAAGTAGGCTATTTAAAAATGTACTTCAAATTTATTAAGTTATTTTTGTGTACTTAGTTTTGGGGCATTGAAAAAAAGTTTGTTTGGTGTACGACTTTGGCTTGGACCTACTGTATCTTTATTTTCTATAACCTATCAGAAAACCACTATGAGACCCCTGGGATTTTTATTGTTGCACTGTGTTATAAGACATTTGTCTTTTTATACGAGCAGATCAATTAATAAATTTTCTCTTTTATTTGTTCCAAATCCATTTTTCTTTATTTTAAAAATTGATTTTATTTAATTGAACTTTTAGTCATATATTTGCAAAGATCGATTTACATATAAATCTATCAATGCATTTTTCTAACACATAATTATGACAAATCAAGGAACGGATTAAAAACACGGCTATAGTGACATATGTTTCGTCTTTCGCCACAAAGACTCATCAGACTATTTTTGTTGTAATTATAATTATATTTATTTTACTAAATTAATTATAATTGAAAAATTGCAAGTTTGAAAACTTTTTGTGTTTTTGGTCTGGGCGGGAGACGAACCAAGGATCTCCAGGTTGGTAGCAGAAGTCGTTACCACTGCACCAGCCTTGCCCGACTGCGAAGCCGACTTTTTGCCAGTTTTATTTGTGTGTTAATACGTATTGATATATCATAATTGTTGTTTTGTGTTATTTATTGATATTTGGTATAGTTGTTCCTTTGGAACAAATTCAATACCGATTGCAGGTGTTTCCACCTTATCAGGGCGTGTTCTCCCAAATAACTTTAAGAATTTTTTAAGTGTGTTACTTAATGACATTTTATATTGAAAATTGATTTTATTTAATTGAACTTTTAGTCATATATTTGCAAAGATCGATTTACATATAAATCTATCAATGCATTTTTCTAACACATAATTATGACAAATCAAGGAACGGATTAAAAACACGGCTATAGTGAGATATGTTTCGTCTTTCGCCACAAAGACTCATCAGACTATTTTTGTTGTAATTATAATTATATTTATTTTACTAAATTAATTATAATTGAAAAATTGCAAGTTTGAAAACTTTTTGTGTTTTTGGTCTGGGCGGGAGACGAACCAAGGATCTCCAGGTTGGTAGCAGAAGTCGTTACCACTGCACCAGCCTTGCCCGGCTGCGAAGCCGACTTTTTGCCAGTTTTATTTGTGTGTTAATACGTATTGATATATCATAATTGTTGTTTTGTGTTATTTATTGATATTTGGTATAGTTGTTCCTTTGGAACAAATTCAATACCGATTGCAGGTGTTTCCACCTTATCAGGGCGTGTTCTTCCAAATAACTTTAAGAATTTTTTAAGTGTGTTACTTAATGACATTTTATATTGAAAATTGATTTTATTTAATTGAACTTTTAGTCATATATTTGCAAAGATCGATTTACATATAAATTTATCAATGCATTTTTCTAACACATAATTATGACAAATCAAGGAACGGATTAAAAACACGGCTATAGTGACATATGTTTCGTCTTTCGCCACAAAGACTCATCAGACTATTTTTGTTGTAATTATAATTATATTTATTTTACTAAATTAATTATAATTGAAAAATTGCAAGTTTGAAAACTTTTTGTGTTTTTGGTCTGGGCGGGAGACGAACCAAGGATCTCCAGGTTGGTAGCAGAAGTCGTTACCACTGCACCAGCCTTGCCCGGCTGCGAAGCCGACTTTTTGCCAGTTATTTGTGTGTTAATACGTATTGATATATCATAATTGTTGTTTTGTGTTATTTATTGATATTTGGTATAGTTGTTCCTTTGGAACAAATTCAATACCGATTGCAGGTGTTTCCACCTTATCAGGGCGTGTTCTCCCAAATAACTTTAAGAATTTTTTAAGTGTGTTACTTAATGACATTTTATATTGAAAATTGATTTTATTTAATTGAACTTTTAGTCATATATTTGCAAAGATCGATTTACATATAAATCTATCAATGCATTTTTCTAACACATAATTATGACAAATCAAGGAACGGATTAAAAACACGGCTATAGTGACATATGTTTCGTCTTTCGCCACAAAGACTCATCAGACTATTTTTGTTGTAATTATAATTATATTTATTTTACTAAATTAATTATAATTGAAAAATTGCAAGTTTGAAAACTTTTTGTGTTTTTGGTCTGGGCGGGAGACGAACCAAGGATCTCCAGGTTGGTAGCAGAAGTCGTTACCATTGCACCAGCCTTGCCCGGCTGCGAAGCCGACTTTTTGCCAGTTTTATTTGTGTGTTAATACGTATTGATATATCATAATTGTTGTTTTGTGTTATTTATTGATATTTGGTATAGTTGTTCCTTTGGAACAAATTCAATACCGATTGCAGGTGTTTCCACCTTATCAGGGCGTGTTCTCCCAAATAACTTTAAGAATTTTTTAAGTGTGTTACTTAATGACATTTTATATTGAAAATTGATTTTATTTAATTGAACTTTTAGTCATATATTTGCAAAGATCGATTTACATATAAATCTATCAATGCATTTTTCTAACACATAATTATGACAAATCAAGGAACGGATTAAAAACACGGCTATAT